>JAUMJK010002649.1:0-26810 GCA_033558105.1 Coccyzus lansbergi
CGAGTCGAGTCGAGGAGGTCGAGTCGAGTCGAGTCGAGGAGGTCGAGTCGAGTCGAGGAGGTCGAGTCGAGTCGAGTCGAGGAGGTCGAGTCGAGTCGAGGAGGTCGAGTCGTGTCGAGTCGAGGAGGTCGAGTCGAGTCGAGTCGAGGAGGTCGAGTCGAGTCGAGTCGAGGAGGTCGAGTCGAGTCGAGTCGAGGAGGTCGAGTCGAGTCGAGTCGAGGAGGTCGAGGCGAGGAGGTCGAGGCGAGGAGGTCGAGTCGAGGAGGTCGAGGCGAGGAGGTCGAGTCGAGGAGGTCGAGTCGAGTCGAGGAGGTCGAGTCGAGTCGAGGAGGTCGAGTCGAGGAGGTCGAGTCGAGTCGAGGAGGTCGAGTCGAGGAGGTCGAGTCGAGTCGAGACGAGGAGGTCGAGTCGAGGAGGTCGAGTCGAGTCGAGACGAGGAGGTCGAGTCGAGGAGGTCGAGTCGAGGAGGTCGAGTCGAGTCGGGGAGGTCGAGTCGGGGAGGTCGAGTCGGGGAGGTCGAGTCGGGGAGGTCGAGTCAAGTCGGGGAGGTCGAGTCGGGGAGGTCGAGTCGAGGAGGTCGAGTCGAGTCGGGGAGGTCGAGTCGAGTCGGGGAGGTCGAGTCGGGGAGGTCGAGTCGAGTCGGGGAGGTCGAGTCGGGGAGGTCGAGTCGGGGAGGTCGAGTCGAGTCGGGGAGGTCGAGTCGGGGAGGTCGAGTCGAGTCGGAGAGGTCGAGTCGGGGAGGTCGAGTCGAGTCGGGGAGGTCGAGTCGGGGAGGTCGAGTCGAGTCGGGGAGGTCGAGTCGGGGAGGTCGAGTCGGGAGGTCGAGTCGAGGAGGTCGAGTCGAGGAGGTCGAGTCGAGTAGGTCGAGTCGAGTCGAGTCGAGAGGTCGAGTCGAGTCGAGGAGGTCGAGTCGAGTCGAGGAGGTCGAGTCGAGTCGAGGAGGTCGAGCCGAGTCGAGTCGAGCCGAGGAGGTCGAGTCGAGGAGGTCGAGCCGAGGAGGTCGAGTCGAGTCGAGTCGAGTCGAGGAGGTCGAGTCGAGGAGGTCGAGTCGAGTCGAGTCGAGTCGAGGAGGTCGAGTCGAGTCGAGTCGAGGAGGTCGAGTCGAGTCGAGGAGGTCGAGTCGAGTCGAGTCGAGGAGGTCGAGTCGAGTCGAGGAGGTCGAGTCGAGTCGAGTCGAGGAGGTCGAGTCGAGTCGAGGAGGTCGAGTCGAGTCGAGTCGAGGAGGTCGAGTCGAGTCGAGGAGGTCGAGTCGAGTCGAGTCGAGGAGGTCGAGTCGAGTCGAGGAGGTCGAGTCGAGTCGAGTCGAGGAGGTCGAGTCGAGTCGAGTCGAGGAGGTCGAGTCGAGCCGAGTCGAGGAGGTCGAGTCGAGTCGAGTCGAGGAGGTCGAGTCGAGTCGAGGAGGTCGAGTCGAGTCGAGGAGGTCGAGTCGAGGAGTCGAGTCTAGTCGAGGAGGTCGAGTCTAGTCGAGGAGGTCGAGTCGAGTCGAGGAGGTCGAGTCGAGGAGGTCGAGTCGAGTCGAGGAGGTCGAGTCGAGTCGAGTCGAGGAGGTCGAGTCGAGTCGAGGAGGTCGAGTCGAGTCGAGGAGGTCGAGTCGAGTCGAGTCGAGGAGGTCGAGTCGAGTCGAGTCGAGGAGGTCGAGTCGAGGAGGTCGAGGCGAGGAGGTCGAGTCGAGAGGTCGAGTCGAGGAGGTCGAGTCGAGTCGAGTCGAGGAGGTCGAGTCGAGGAGGTCGAGTCGAGTCGAGGAGGTCGAGTCGAGGAGGTCGAGTCGAGTCGAGACGAGGAGGTCGAGTCGAGGAGGTCGAGTCGAGTCGAGACGAGGAGGTCGATTCGAGGAGGTCGAGTCGAGGAGGTCGAGTCGGGGAGGTCGAGTCGAGTCGGGGAGGTCGAGTCGGGGAGGTCGAGTCGAGGAGGTCGAGTCGAGTCGGGGAGGTCGAGTCGAGTCGGGGAGGTCGAGTCGAGTCGGGGAGGTCGAGACGAGTCGAGGAGGGTCGAGTCGAGTCGAGTCGAGGAGGTCGAGGAGGTCGAGTCGAGTCGAGTCGAGGAGGTCGAGTCGAGTCGAGTCGAGGAGGTCGAGTCGAGTCGAGTCGAGGAGGTCGAGTCGAGGAGGTCGAGTCGAGTCGAGTCGAGGAGGTCGAGTCGAGTCGAGTCGAGGAGGTCGAGTCGAGTCGAGGAGGTCGAGTCGAGTCGAGGAGGTCGAGTCGAGTCGAGGAGGTCGAGTCGAGTCGAGTCGAGGAGGTCGAGTCGAGTCGAGTCGAGGAGGTCGAGTCGAGTCGAGGAGGTCGAGTCGAGTCGAGGAGGTCGAGTCGAGTCGAGGAGGTCGAGTCGAGTCGAGTCGAGGAGGTCGAGTCGAGTCGAGTCGAGGAGGTCGAGTCGAGTCGAGTCGAGGAGGTCGAGTCGAGTCGAGGAGGTCGAGTCGAGTCGAGTCGAGGAGGTCGAGTCGAGTCGAGGAGGTCGAGTCGAGTCGAGTCGAGGAGGTCGAGTCGAGTCGAGGAGGTCGAGTCGAGTCGAGTCGAGGAGGTCGAGTCGAGTCGAGTCGAGGAGGTCGAGTCGAGTCGAGGAGGTCGAGTCGAGTCGAGGAGGTCGAGTCGAGTCGAGTCGAGGAGGTCGAGTCGAGTCGAGGAGGTCGAGTCGAGTCGAGTCGAGGAGGTCGAGTCGAGTCGAGTCGAGGAGGTCGAGTCGAGTCGAGTCGAGGAGGTCGAGTCGAGTCGAGTCGAGGAGGTCGAGTCGGGTCGAGTCGAGGAGGTCGAGTTGGGTCGAGTCGAGGAGGTCGAGTCGAGGAGGTCGAGTCGAGGAGGTCGAGTCGAGTCGAGTCGAGGAGGTCGAGTCGAGGAGGTCGAGTCGAGTCGAGTCGAGTGGAGGAGGTTGAGTCGAGTCGAGGAGGTCGAGTCGAGTCGAGGAGGTCGAGTCGAGTCGAGGAGGTCGAGTCGAGTCGAGGAGGTCGAGTCGAGTCGAGGAGGTCGAGTCGAGGAGGTCGAGTCGAGTCGAGTCGAGGAGGTTGAGTCGAGGAGGTCGAGTCGAGTCGAGTCGAGGAGGTCGAGTCGAGTCGAGTCGAGGAGGTCGAGTCGAGTCGAGGAGGTCGAGTCGAGTCGAGGAGGTCGAGTCGAGTCGAGGAGGTCGAGTCGAGTCGAGGAGGTCGAGTCGAGTCGAGGGAGTCGAGGGTCGAGGAGGGTCGAGTCGAGTCGAGTCGAGTCGAGTCGAGGAGGTCGAGTCGAGTCGAGTCGAGTCGAGTCGAGGAGGTCGAGTCGAGTCGAGTCGAGTCGAGTCGAGGAGGTCGAGTCGAGTCGAGGAGGTCGAGTCGAGTCGAGTCGAGGAGGTCGAGTCGAGTCGAGGAGGTCGAGTCGAGTCGAGTCGAGGAGGTCGAGTCGAGTCGAGGTCGAGTCGAGTCGAGGAGGTCGAGTCGAGTCGAGGAGGTCGAGTCGAGTCGAGTCGAGGAGGTCGAGTCGAGTCGAGTCGAGGAGGTCGAGTCGAGTCGAGGAGGTCGAGTCGAGTCGAGTCGAGGAGGTCGAGTCGAGTCGAGTCGAGGAGGTCGAGTCGAGTCGAGTCGAGGAGGTCGAGTCGAGTCGAGTCGAGGAGGTCGAGTCGAGTCGAGTCGAGGAGGTCGAGTCGAGTCGAGTCGAGGAGGTCGAGTCGAGTCGAGGAGGTCGAGTCGAGTCGAGTCGAGGAGGTCGAGTCGAGGAGGTCGAGTCGAGGAGGTCGAGTCGAGTCGAGGAGGTCGAGTCGAGGAGGTCGAGTCGAGGAGGTCGAGTCGAGTCGAGGAGGTCGAGTCGAGTCGAGTCGAGGAGGTCGAGTCGAGTCGAGTCGAGGAGGTCGAGTCGAGTCGAGGAGGTCGAGTCGAGTCGAGTCGAGGAGGTCGAGTCGAGTCGAGTCGAGGAGGTCGAGTCGAGTAGAGTCGAGGAGGTCAAGTCGAGTCGAGGAGGTCGCGTAGGGTCGAGTCGAGGAGGTCGCGTCGCGTCGAGTCGAGGAGGTCGCGTCGAGTCGAGGAGGTCGCGTCGAGTCGAGTCGAGGAGGTCGAGTCGAGTCGAGGAGGTCGAGTCGAGTCGAGGAGGTCGAGTCGAGTCGAGTCGAGGAGGTCGAGTCGAGTCGAGGAGGTCGAGTCGAGTCGAGGAGGTCGAGTCGAGTCGAGGAGGTCGAGTCGAGTCGAGGAGGTCGAGTCGAGTCGAGTCGAGGAGGTCGAGTCGAGTCGAGTCGAGGAGGTCGAGTCGAGGAGGTCGAGTCGAGGAGGTCGAGTCGAGGAGGTCGAGTCGAGGAGGTCGAGTCGAGTCGAGGAGGTCGAGTCGAGGAGGTCGAGTCGAGTCGAGGAGGTCGAGTCGAGTCGAGGAGGTCGAGTCGAGTCGAGTCGAGGAGGTCGAGTCGAGTCGAGGAGGTCGAGTCGAGTCGAGTCGAGGAGGTCGAGTCGAGGAGGTCGAGTCGAGGAGGTCGAGTCGAGGAGGTCGAGTCGAGGAGGTCGAGTCGAGGAGGTCGAGTCGAGTCGAGGAGGTCGAGTCGAGGAGGTCGAGTCGAGGAGGTCGAGTCGAGGAGGTCGAGTCGAGTCGAGGAGGTCGAGTCGAGTCGAGGAGGTCGAGTCGAGTCGAGTCGAGGAGGTCGAGTCGAGTCGAGGAGGTCGAGTCGAGTCGAGTCGAGGAGGTCGAGTCGAGTCGAGTCGAGGAGGTCGAGTCGAGTCGAGGAGGTCGAGTCGAGTCGAGGAGGTCGAGTCGAGTAGAGTCGAGGAGGTCAAGTCGAGTCGAGGAGGTCGCGTCGGGTCGAGTCGAGGAGGTCGCGTCGAGTCGAGGAGGTCGCGTCGAGTCGAGGAGGTCGCGTCGGGTCGAGTCGAGGAGGTCGAGTCGAGTCGAGGAGGTCGAGTCGAGTCGAGTCGAGGAGGTCGAGTCGAGTCGATGAGGTCGAGTCGAGTCGAGGAGGTCGAGTCGAGTCGAGGAGGTCGAGTCGAGTCGAGTCGAGGAGGTCGAGTCGAGTCGAGGAGGTCGAGTCGAGTCGAGGAGGTCGAGTCGAGTCGAGTCGAGGAGGTCGAGTCGAGTCGAGTCGAGGAGGTCGAGTCGAGTCGAGTCGAGGAGGTCGAGTCGAGGAGGTCGAGTCGAGTCGAGTCGAGGAGGTCGAGTCGAGGAGGTCGAGTCGAGTCGAGGAGGTCGAGTCGAGTCGAGGAGGTCGAGTCGAGTCGAGTCGAGGAGGTCGAGTCGAGTCGAGTCGAGGAGGTCGAGTCGAGTCGAGTCGAGGAGGTCGAGTCGAGTCGAGGAGGTCGAGTCGTGTCGAGTCGAGGAGGTCGAGTCGAGGAGGTCGAGTCGAGGAGGTCGAGTCGAGGAGGTCGAGTCGAGTCGAGTCGAGTCGAGGAGGTCGAGTCGAGTCGAGTCGAGGAGGTCGAGTCGAGTCGAGTCGAGGAGGTCGAGTCGAGTCGAGTCGAGGAGGTCGAGTCGAGTCGAGGAGGTCGAGTCGAGTCGAGTCGAGGAGGTCGAGTCGAGTCGAGGAGGTCGAGTCGAGTCGAGTCGAGGAAGTCGAGTCGAGTCGAGTCGAGGAGGTCGAGTCGAGGAGGTCGAGTCGAGGAGGTCGAGTCGAGGAGGTCGAGTCGAGTCGAGGAGGTCGAGTCGAGGAGGTCGAGTCGAGTCGAGGAGGTCGAGTCGAGGAGGTCGAGTCGAGTCGAGGAGGTCGAGTCGAGTCGAGTCGAGGAGGTCGAGTCGAGTCGAGTCGAGGAGGTCGAGTCGAGTCGAGGAGGTCGAGTCGAGTCGAGTCGAGGAGGTCGAGTCGAGTCGAGGAGGTCGAGTCGAGTCGAGGAGGTCGAGTCGAGTCGAGGAGGTCGAGTCGAGTCGAGGAGGTCGAGTCGAGTCGAGTCGAGGAGGTCGAGTCGAGTCGAGGAGGTCGAGTCGAGTCGAGGAGGTCGAGTCGAGTCGAGGAGGTCGAGTCGAGTCGAGTCGAGGAGGTCGAGTCGAGTCGAGTCGAGGAGGTCGAGTCGAGTCGAGGAGGTCGAGTCGAGTAGAGTCGAGGAGGTCGAGTCGAGTAGAGTCGAGGAGGTCGAGTCGAGTAGAGTCGAGGAGGTCGAGTCGAGTAGAGTCGAGGAGGTCAAGTCGAGTAGAGTCGAGGAGGTCGCGTCGGGTCGAGTCGAGGAGGTCGCGTCGGGTCGAGTCGAGGAGGTCGCGTCGGGTCGAGTCGAGGAGGTCGCGTCGAGTCGAGGAGGTCGCGTCGGGTCGAGTCGAGGAGGTCGCGTCGAGTCGAGGAGGTCGCGTCGGGTCGAGTCGAGGAGGTCGAGTCGAGTCGAGGAGGTCGCGTCGAGTCGAGTCGAGGAGGTCGAGGAGGTCGAGTCGAGTCGAGTCGAGGAGGTCGAGTCGAGTCGAGGAGGTCGAGTCGAGTCGAGTCGAGGAGGTCGAGTCGAGTCGAGGAGGTCGAGTCGAGTCGAGGAGGTCGCGTCGGGTCGAGTCGAGGAGGTCGCGTCGGGTCGAGGAGGTCGAGTCGAGTCGAGTCGAGGAGGTCGAGTCGAGTCGAGTCGAGGAGGTCGAGTCGAGTCGAGTCGAGGAGGTCGAGTCGAGTCGAGGAGGTCGCGTCGGGTCGAGTCGAGGAGGTCGCGTCGGGTCGAGTCGAGGAGGTCGCGTCGGGTCGAGTCGAGGAGGTCGGGTCGAGTCGAGGAGGTCGAGTCGAGTCGAGGAGGTCGAGTCGAGTCGAGGAGGTCGAGTCGAGTCGAGGAGGTCGAGTCGAGTCGAGTCGAGGAGGTCGAGTCGAGTCGAGGAGGTCGAGTCGAGTCGAGTCGAGGAGGTCGAGTCGAGTCGAGTCGAGGAGGTCGAGTCGAGTCGAGTCGAGGAGGTCGAGTCGAGTCGAGTCGAGGAGGTCGAGTCGAGTCGTGGAGGTCGCGTCGGGTCGAGTCGAGGAGGTCGCGTCGGGTCGAGGAGGTCGAGTCGAGTCGAGGAGGTCGAGTCGAGTCGAGGAGGTCGAGTCGAGTCGAGGAGGTCGAGTCGAGTCGAGTCGAGTCGAGTCGAGGAGGTCGAGTCGAGTCGAGTCGAGGAGGTCGAGTCGAGTCGAGGAGGTCGCGTCGGGTCGAGGAGGTCGCGTCGGGTCGAGGAGGTCGCGTCGGGTCGAGTCGAGGAGGTCGAGTCGAGTCGAGTCGAGGAGGTCGAGTCGAGTCGAGGAGGTCGAGTCGAGTCGAGGAGGTCGCGTCGGGTCGAGTCGAGGAGGTCGCGTCGGGTCGAGTCGAGTCGAGGAGGTCGAGTCGAGTCGAGTCGAGGAGGTCGAGTCGAGTCGAGGAGGTCGAGTCGAGTCGAGGAGGTCGAGTCGAGTCGAGGAGGTCGAGTCGAGTCGAGTCGAGGAGGTCGAGTCGAGTCGAGTCGAGGAGGTCGAGTCGAGTCGAGTCGAGGAGGTCGAGTCGAGTCGAGTCGAGGAGGTCGAGTCGAGTCGAGGAGGTCGAGTCGAGTCGAGGAGGTCGAGTCGAGTCGAGTCGAGGAGGTCGAGTCGAGTCGAGGAGGTCGAGTCGAGTCGAGGAGGTCGAGTCGAGTCGAGTCGAGGAGGTCGAGTCGAGTCGAGTCGAGGAGGTCGAGTCGAGTCGAGGAGGTCGAGTCGAGTCGAGTCGAGGAGGTCGAGTCGAGTCGAGGAGGTCGAATCGAGTCGAGTCGAGGAGGTCGAATCGAGTCGAGTCGAGGAGGTCGAGTCGAGTCGAGTCGAGGAGGTCGAATCGAGTCGAGTCGAGGAGGTCGAGTCGAGTCGAGTCGAGGAGGTCGAGTCGAGTCGAGGAGGTCGAGTCGAGTCGAGTCGAGGAGGTCGAGTCGAGTCGAGTCGAGGAGGTCGAGTCGAGTCGAGTCGAGGAGGTCGAGTCGAGTCGAGGAGGTCGAGTCGAGGAGGTCGAGTCGAGTCGAGTCGAGGAGTTCGAGTCGAGTCGAGTCGAGGAGGTCGAGTCGAGTCGAGGAGGTCGAGTCGAGTCGAGTCGAGGAGGTCGAGTCGAGTCGAGTCGAGGAGGTCGAGTCGAGTCGAGTCGAGGAGGTCGAGTCGAGTCGAGGAGGTCGAGTCGAGTCGAGGAGGTCGAGTCGAGTCGAGTCGAGGAGGTCGAGTCGAGTCGAGTCGAGGAGGTCGAGTCGAGTCGAGTCGAGGAGGTCGAGTCGAGGAGGTCGAGTCGAGGAGGTCGAGTCGAGTCGAGTCGAGGAGGTCGAGTCGAGGAGGTCGAGTCGAGGAGGTCGAGTCGAGTCGAGGAGGTCGAGTCGAGTCGAGTCGAGGAGGTCGAGTCGGGGAGGTCGAGTCGAGTCGGGGAGGTCGAGTCGAGTCGGGGAGGTCGAGTCGGGGAGGTCGAGTCGAGTCGGGGAGGTCGAGTCGGGGAGGTCAAGTCGAGTCGGGGAGGTCGAGTCGGGGAGGTCGAGTCGAGTCGGGGAGGTCGAGTCGAGGAGGTCGAGTCGAGTCGAGGAGGTCGAGTCGAGTCGAGGAGGTCGAGTCGAGTCGAGTCGAGTCGAGTCGTGTCGAGGAGGTCGAGTCGAGTCGAGGAGGTCGAGTCGAGTCGAGTCGAGTCGTGTCGAGGAGGTCGAGTCGAGTCGAGGAGGTCGAGTCGAGTCGAGTCGAGTCGAGGAGGTCGAGTCGAGTCGAGGAGGTCGAGTCGAGTCGAGGAGGTCGAGTCGAGTCGAGTCGAGGAGGTCGAGTCGAGTCGAGGAGGTCGAGTCGAGTCGAGTCGAGTCGAGTCGAGGAGGTCGAGTCGAGGAGGTCGAGTCGAGTCGAGGAGGTCGAGTCGAGTCGAGGAGGTCGAGTCGAGTCGAGTCGAGGAGGTCGAGTCGAGTCGAGTCGAGGAGGTCGAGTCGAGTCGAGTCGAGGAGGTCGAGTCGAGTCGAGTCGAGGAGGTCGGGTCGAGTCGAGTCGAGGAGGTCGGGTCGAGTCGAGTCGAGGAGGTCGGGTCGAGTCGAGGAGGTCGCGTCGGGTCGAGGAGGTCGCGTCGGGTCGGGTCGAGGAGGTCGCGTCGGGTCGAGTCGAGGAGGTCGCGTCGGGTCGAGTCGAGGAGGTCGAGTCAGGTCGAGTCGAGGAGGTCGAGTCGAGTCGAGGAGGTCGAGTCGAGGAGGTCGAGTCGAGGAGGTCGAGTCGAGGAGGTCGAGTCGAGGAGGTCGGGTCGAGTCGAGGAGGTCGGGTCGAGTCGAGGAGGTCGGGTCGAGTCGAGGAGGTCGGGTCGAGTCGAGGAGGTCGAGTCGAGGAGGTCGGGTCGAGTCGAGGAGGTCGAGTCGAGGAGGTCGAGTCGAGTCGAGGAGGTCGAGTCGAGTCGAGGAGGTCGAGTCGAGGAGGTCGAGTCGACTCGAGTCGAGGAGGTCGAGTAGAGTCGAGTCGAGGAGGTCGAGTCGAGTCGAGGAGGTCGAGTCGAGTCGAGGAGGTCGAGTCGAGTCGGGGAGGTCGAGTCGAGTCGGGGAGGTCGAGTCGGGGAGGTCGAGTCGAGTCGGGGAGGTCGAGTCGAGTCGGGGAGGTCGAGTCGGGGAGGTCGAGTCGGGGAGGTCGAGTCGGGGAGGTCGAGTCGAGTCGGGGAGGTCGAGTCGAGTCGGGGAGGTCGAGTCGAGTCGGGGAGGTCGAGTCGGGGAGGTCGAGTCGAGGAGGTCGAGTCGAGTCGAGGAGGTCGAGTCGAGGAGGTCGAGTCGAGTCGAGGAGGTCGAGTCGAGTCGGGGAGGTCGAGTCGAGGAGGTCGAGTCGAGTCGGGGAGGTCGAGTCGTGGAGGTCGAGTCGAGTCGAGGAGGTCGAGTCGAGTCGAGGAGGTCGAGTCGAGTCGAGGAGGTCGACTCGAGTCGAGGAGGTCGAGTCGAGGAGGTCGAGTCGACTCGAGTCGAGGAGGTCGAGTCGAGTGGAGGAGGTCGAGTCGAGTGGAGGAGGTCGAGTCGAGTGGAGGAGGTCGAGTCGAGTCGGGGAGGTCGAGTCGGGGAGGTCGAGTCGAGTCGAGGAGGTCGAGTCGAGGAGGTCGAGTCGAGTCGAGGAGGTCGAGTCGAGGAGGTCGAGTCGAGGAGGTCGAGTCGAGTCGAGGAGGTCGAGTCGAGGAGGTCGAGTCGAGTCGAGGAGGTCGAGTCGAGTCGAGTCGAGGAGGTCGAGTCGAGTCGAGGAGGTCGAGTCGAGGAGGTCGAGTCGAGTCGAGTCGAGGAGGTCGAGTCGAGTCGAGGAGGTCGAGTCGAGTCGAGGAGGTCGAGTCGAGTCGAGTCGAGGAGGTCGAGTCGAGTCGAGGAGGTCGAGTCGAGTCGAGTCGAGCAGGTCGAGTCGAGTCGAGGAGGTCGAGTCGAGTCGAGGAGGTCGAGTCGAGTCGAGTCGAGGAGGTCGAGTCGAGTCGAGGAGGTCGAGTCGAGTCGAGTCGAGGAGGTCGAGTCGAGTCGAGGAGGTCGAGTCGAGTCGAGGAGGTCGAGTCGAGTCGAGTCGAGGAGGTCGAGTCGAGGAGGTCGAGTCGAGGAGGTCGAGTCGAGTCGAGGAGGTCGAGTCGAGGAGGTCGAGTCGAGTCGAGGAGGTCGAGTCGAGGAGGTCGAGTCGAGTCGAGGAGGTCGAGTCGAGTCGAGGAGGTCGAGTCGAGTCGAGGAGGTCGAGTCGAGTCGAGGAGGTCGAGTCGAGGAGGTCGAGTCGAGTCGGGGAGGTCGAGTCGAGTCGGGGAGGTCGAGTCGAGTCGGGGAGGTCGAGTCGGGGAGGTCGAGTCGGGGAGGTCGAGTCGAGGAGGTCGAGTCGGGGAGGTCGAGTCGAGTCGAGGAGGTCGAGTCGAGTCGAGGAGGTCGAGTCGAGTCGAGGAGGTCGAGTCGAGGAGGTGAGTCGAGTCGAGGAGGTCGAGTCGAGTCGGGGAGGTCGAGTCGAGTCGGGAGGTCGAGTCGAGTCGGGGAGGTCGAGTCGAGTCGGGGAGGTCGAGTCGAGGAGGTCGAGTCGAGTCGAGGAGGTCGAGTCGAGTCGAGGAGGTCGAGTCGAGTCGGGGAGGTCGAGTCGAGTCGGGGAGGTCGAGTCGAGTCGGGGAGGTCGAGTCGGGGAGTTCGAGTCGAGTCGGGGAGGTCGAGTCGAGTCGGGGAGGTCGAGTCGAGTCGGGGAGGTCGAGTCGAGTCGGGGAGGTCGAGTCGGGGAGGTCGAGTCGAGTCGGGGAGGTCGAGTCGAGGAGGTCGAGTCGAGTCGAGGAGGTCGAGTCGAGTCGAGGAGGTCGAGTCGGGGAGGTCGAGTCGGGGAGGTCGAGTCGAGTCGGGGAGGTCGAGTCGGGGAGGTCGAGTCGAGACGGGGAGGTCGAGTCGAGTCGGGGAGGTCGAGTCGGGGAGGTCGAGTCGGGGAGGTCGAGTCGAGTCGGGGAGGTCGATTCGGGGAGGTCGAGTCGAGGAGGTCGAGTCGAGGAGGTCGAGTCGAGGAGGTCGAGTCGAGTCGAGTCGAGGAGGTCGAGTCGAGTCGAGGAGGTCGAGTCGAGTCGAGGAGGTCGAGTCGAGTCGAGGAGGTCGAGTCGAGTCGAGTCGAGGAGGTCGAGTCGAGGAGGTCGAGTCGAGGAGGTCGAGTCGAGTCGAGGAGGTCGAGTCGAGGAGGTCGAGTCGAGTCGAGTCGAGTCGAGGAGGTCGAGTCGAGGAGGTCGAGTCGAGGAGGTCGAGTCGAGTCGAGTCGAGGAGGTCGAGTCGAGGAGGTCGAGTCGAGTCGAGTCGAGGAGGTCGAGTCGAGTCGAGGAGGTCGAGTCGAGTCGAGTCGAGGAGGTCGAGTCGAGTCGAGTCGAGGAGGTCGAGTCGAGTCGAGGAGGTCGAGTCGAGTCGAGGAGGTCGAGTCGAGTCGAGGAGGTCGAGTCGAGTCGAGTCGAGGAGGTCGAGTCGAGTCGAGGAGGTCGAGTCGAGTCGAGGAGGTCGAGTCGAGGAGGTCGAGTCGAGGAGGTCGAGTCGAGTCGAGGAGGTCGAGTCGAGGAGGTCGAGTCGAGTCGAGGAGGTCGAGTCGAGGAGGTCGAGTCGAGGAGGTCGAGTCGAGGAGGTCGAGTCGAGGAGGTCGAGTCGAGGAGGTCGAGTCGAGTCGAGGAGGTCGAGTCGAGTCGAGGAGGTCGAGTCGAGTCGAGGAGGTCGAGTCGAGTCGAGGAGGTCGAGTCGAGGAGGTCGAGTCGAGGAGGTCGAGTCGAGTCGAGGAGGTCGAATCGAGTCGCGGAGGTCGAGTCGAGTCGAGTCGAGGAGGTCGAGTCGAGTCGCGGAGGTCGAGTCGAGTCGAGTCGAGGAGGTCGAGTCGAGTCGAGGAGGTCGAGTCGAGTCGCGGAGGTCGAGTCGAGTCGCGGAGGTCGAGTCGAGTCGAGTCGAGGAGGTCGAGTCGAGTCGAGTCGAGGAGGTCGAGTCGAGTCGAGGAGGTCGAGTCGAGTCGAGGAGGTCGAGTCGCGGAGGTCGAGTCGAGTCGCGGAGGTCGAGTCGAGTCGAGTCGCGGAGGTCGAGTCGAGTCGCGGAGGTCGAGTCGAGTCGCGGAGGTCGAGTCGAGTCGCGGAGGTCGAGTCGAGTCGAGGAGGTCGAGTCGAGTCGAGTCGCGGAGGTCGAGTCGAGTCGAGGAGGTCGAGTCGAGTCGAGTCGAGGAGGTCGAGTCGAGTCGAGTCGAGGAGGTCGAGTCGAGTCGAGTCGCGGAGGTCGAGTCGAGTCGAGTCGCGGAGGTCGAGTCGAGTCGAGTCGCGGAGGTCGAGTCGCGGAGGTCGAGTCGAGTCGCGGAGAGGAGGTCGAGTCGAGTCGCGGAGGTCGAGTCCAGTCGCGGAGGTCGAGTCGAGTCACGGAGAGGAGGTCGAGTCGAGTCGAGTCGAGGAGGTCGAGTCGAGTCGCGGAGGTCGAGTCGAGTCGAGTCGAGGAGGTCGAGTCGAGTCGCGGAGGTCGAGTCGAGTCGAGTCGAGGAGGTCGAGTCGAGTCGCGGAGGTCGAGTCGAGTCGAGTCGAGGAGGTCGAGTCGAGTCGCGGAGGTCGAGTCGAGTCGAGGAGGTCGAGTCGAGTCGAGTCGAGGAGGACGAGTCGAGTCGAGTCGCGGAGAGGAGGTCGAGTCGAGTCGCGGAGGTCGAGTCGAGTCGAGTCGAGGAGGTCGAGTCGAGTCGCGGAGGTCGAGTCGAGTCGAGTCGAGGAGGTCGAGTCGAGTCGCGGAGGTCGAGTCGAGTCGAGTCGAGGAGGTCGAGTCGAGTCGAGGAGGTCGAGTCGAGTCGAGGAGGTCGAGTCGAGTCGAGTCGAGGAGGTCGAGTCGAGGAGGTCGAGTCGAGTCGAGTCGAGGAGGTCGAGTCGAGGAGGTCGAGTCGAGTCGAGTCGAGGAGGTCGAGTCGAGTCGAGGAGGTCGAGTCGAGTCGAGGAGGTCGAGTCGAGTCGAGGAGTTCGAGTCGAGTCGAGGAGGTCGAGTCGAGTCGAGTCGAGGAGGTCGAGTCGAGTCGAGGAGGTCGAGTCGAGTCGAGGAGGTCGAGTCGAGTCGAGGAGGTCGAGTCGAGTCGAGGAGGTCGAGTCGAGTCGAGTCGAGGAAGTCGAGTCGAGTCGAGTCGAGGAGGTCGAGTCGAGTCGAGGAGGTCGAGTCGAGGAGGTCGAGTCGAGGAGGTCGAGTCGAGGAGGTCGAGTCGAGTCGAGGAGGTCGAGTCGAGTCGAGGAGGTCGAGTCGAGGAGGTCGAGTCGAGTCGAGGAGGTCGAGTCGAGGAGGTCGAGTCGAGTCGAGGAGGTCGAGTCGAGGAGGTCGAGTCGAGTCGAGTCGAGGAGGTTGAGTCGACGAGGTTGAGTCGAGTCGAGTCGAGGAGGTCGAGTCGAGTCGAGTCGAGGAGGTCGAGTCGAGTCGAGGAGGTCGAGTCGAGTCGAGTCGAGGAGGTCGAGTCGAGTCGAGGAGGTCGAGTCGAGTCGAGTCGAGGAGGTCGAGTCGAGTCGAGTCGAGGAGGTCGAGTCGAGTCGAGTCGAGTCGAGGAGGTCGAGTCGAGTCGAGGAGGTCGAGTCGGGTCGAGTCGAGTCGAGGAGGTCGAGTCGAGTCGAGTCGAGGAGGTCGAGTCGAGGAGGTCGAGTCGAGTCGAGTCGAGGAGGTCGAGTCGAGTCGAGGAGGTCGAGTCGAGTCGAGGAGGTCGAGTCGAGTCGAGGAGGTCGAGTCGAGTCGAGTCGAGGAGGTCGAGTCGAGTCGAGTCGAGGAGGTCGAGTCGAGTCGAGTCGAGGAGGTCGAGTCGAGTCGAGTCGAGGAGGTCGAGTCGAGTCGAGGAGGTCGAGTCGAGTCGAGTCGAGGAGGTCGAGTCGAGTCGAGTCGAGGAGGTCGAGTCGAGTCGAGGAGGTCGAGTCGAGTCGAGGAGGTCGAGTCGAGTCGAGGAGGTCGAGTCGAGTCGAGTCGAGGAGGTCGAGTCGAGTCGAGTCGAGGAGGTCGAGTCGAGTCGAGGAGGTCGAGTCGAGTCGAGTCGAGGAGGTCGAGTCGAGTCGAGTCGAGGAGGTCGAGACGAGGAGGTCGAGTCGAGTCGAGGAGGTCGAGTCGAGTCGAGTCGAGGAGGTCGAGTCGAGTCGAGGAGGTCGAGTCGAGTCGAGGAGGTCGAGTCGAGTCGAGTCGAGGAGGTCGAGTCGAGTCGAGTCGAGGAGGTCGAGTCGAGTCGAGTCGAGGAGGTCGAGTCGAGTCGAGGAGGTCGAGTCGAGTCGAGTCGAGGAGGTCGAGTCGAGTCGAGTCGAGGAGGTCGAGTCGGGGAGGTCGAGTCGAGTCGGGGAGGTCGAGACGAGGAGGTCGAGTCGAGTCGAGGAGGTCGAGTCGAGTCGAGGAGGTCGAGTCGAGTCGAGGAGGTCGAGTCGAGTCGAGGAGGTCGAGTCGAGTCGAGGAGGTCGAGTCGAGTCGAGTCGACGAGGTCGAGTCGAGTCGAGGAGGTCGAGTCGAGTCGAGTCGAGGAGGTCGAGTCGAGTCGAGGAGGTCGAGTCGAGTCGAGGAGGTCGAGTCGAGTCGAGGAGGTCGAGTCGAGTCGAGTCGAGGAGGTCGAGTCGAGTCGAGTCGAGGAGGTCGAGTCGAGTCGAGGAGGTCGAGTCGAGTCGAGGAGGTCGAGTCGAGTCGAGGAGGTCGAGTCGAGTCGAGGAGGTCGAGTCGAGTCGAGTCGAGGAGGTCGAGTCGAGTCGAGGAGGTCGAGTCGAGTCGAGGAGGTCGAGTCGAGTCGAGGAGGTCGAGTCGAGTCGAGTCGAGGAGGTCGAGTCGAGTCGAGGAGGTCGAGTCGAGTCGAGGAGGTCGAGTCGAGTCGAGTCGAGGAGGTCGAGTCGAGTCGAGGAGGTCGAGTCGAGTCGAGGAGGTCGAGTCGAGTCGAGTCGAGGAGGTCGAGTCGAGTCGAGTCGAGGAGGTCGAGTCGAGTCGAGGAGGTCGAGTCGAGTCGAGGAGGTCGAGTCGAGTCGAGGAGGTCGAATCGAGTCGAGTCGAGGAGGTCGAGTCGAGTCGAGTCGAGGAGGTCGAGTCGAGTCGAGGAGGTCGAGTCGAGTAGAGTCGAGGAGGTCGAGTCGAGTAGAGTCGAGGAGGTCAAGTCGAGTCGAGGAGGTCGCGTCGGGTCGAGTCGAGGAGGTCGCGTCGGGTCGAGTCGAGGAGGTCGCGTCGGGTCGAGTCGAGGAGGTCGCGTCGGGTCGAGGAGGTCGCGTCGGGTCGAGTCGAGGAGGTCGAGTCGAGTCGAGGAGGTCGCGTCGAGTCGAGTCGAGGAGGTCGAGTCGAGTCGAGGAGTTCGAGTCGAGTCGAGGAGGTCGAGTCGAGTCGAGTCGAGGAGGTCGAGTCGAGTCGAGGAGTTCGAGTCGAGTCGAGGAGGTCGAGTCGAGTCGAGGAGGTCGAGTCGAGTCGAGGAGGTCGAGTCGAGTCGAGTCGAGGAAGTCGAGTCGAGTCGAGTCGAGGAGGTCGAGTCGGGTCGAGTCGAGGAGGTCGAGTCGAGGAGGTCGAGTCGAGGAGGTCGAGTCGAGTCGAGGAGGTCGAGTCGAGTCGAGGAGGTCGAGTCGAGTCGAGGAGGTCGAGTCGAGGAGGTCGAGTCGAGTCGAGTCGAGGAGGTTGAGTCGACGAGGTTGAGTCGAGTCGAGTCGAGGAGGTCGAGTCGAGTCGAGTCGAGGAGGTCGAGTCGAGTAGAGGAGGTCGAGTCGAGTCGAGTCGAGGAGGTCGAGTCGAGTCGAGGAGGTCGAGTCGAGTCGAGTCGAGGAGGTCGAGTCGAGTCGAGTCGAGGAGGTCGAGTCGAGTCGAGTCGAGTCGAGGAGGTTGAGTCGAGTCGAGTCGAGGAGGTCGAGTCGGGTCGAGTCGAGTCGAGTCGAGGAGGTCGAGTCGAGGAGGTCGAGTCGAGTCGAGTCGAGGAGGTCGAGTCGAGGAGGTCGAGTCGAGTCGAGTCGAGGAGGTCGAGTCGAGTCGAGGAGGTCGAGTCGAGTCGAGGAGGTCGAGTCGAGTCGAGGAGGTCGAGTCGAGTCGAGGAGGTCGAGTCGAGTCGAGTCGAGGAGGTCGAGTCGAGTCGAGTCGAGGAGGTCGAGTCGAGTCGAGTCGAGGAGGTCGAGTCGAGTCGAGTCGAGGAGGTCGAGTCGAGTCGAGTCGAGGAGGTCGAGTCGAGTCGAGTCGAGGAGGTCGAGTCGAGTCGAGGAGGTCGAGTCGAGTCGAGGAGGTCGAGTCGAGTCGAGTCGAGGAGGTCGAGTCGAGTCGAGTCGAGGAGGTCGAGTCGAGTCGAGGAGGTCGAGTCGAGTCGAGTCGAGGAGGTCGAGTCGAGTCGAGTCGAGGAGGTCGAGACGAGGAGGTCGAGTCGAGTCGAGGAGGTCGAGTCGAGTCGAGTCGAGGAGGTCGAGTCGAGTCGAGGAGGTCGAGTCGAGTCGAGTCGAGGAGGTCGAGTCGAGTCGAGTCGAGGAGGTCGAGTCGAGTCGAGGAGGTCGAGTCGAGTCGAGGAGGTCGAGTCGGGAGGTCGAGTCGAGTCGGGGAGGTCGAGACGAGGAGGTCGAGTCGAGTCGAGGAGGTCGAGTCGAGTCGAGGAGGTCGAGTCGAGTCGAGGAGGTCGAGTCGAGTCGAGGAGGTCGAGTCGAGTCGAGGAGGTCGAGTCGAGTCGAGTCGAGGAGGTCGAGTCGAGTCGAGGAGGTCGAGTCGAGTCGAGTCGAGGAGGTCGAGTCGAGTCGAGGAGGTCGAGTCGAGTCGAGGAGGTCGAGTCGAGTCGAGTCGAGGAGGTCGAGTCGAGTCGAGTCGAGGAGGTCGAGTCGAGTCGAGTCGAGGAGGTCGAGTCGAGTCGAGTCGAGGAGGTCGAGTCGAGTCGAGTCGAGGAGGTCGAGTCGAGTCGAGGAGGTCGAGTCGAGTCGAGGAGGTCGAGTCGAGTCGAGGAGGTCGAGTCGAGTCGAGTCGAGGAGGTCGAGTCGAGTCGAGGAGGTCGAGTCGAGTCGAGGAGGTCGAGTCGAGTCGAGTCGAGGAGGTCGAGTCGAGTCGAGGAGGTCGAGTCGAGTCGAGGAGGTCGAGTCGAGTCGAGTCGAGGAGGTCGAGTCGAGTCGAGGAGGTCGAGTCGAGTCGAGTCGAGGAGGTCGAGTCGAGTCGAGTCGAGGAGGTCGAGTCGAGTCGAGTCGAGGAGGTCGAGTCGAGTCGAGTCGAGGAGGTCGAGACGAGGAGGTCGAGTCGAGTCGAGGAGGTCGAGTCGAGTCGAGTCGAGGAGGTCGAGTCGAGTCGAGGAGGTCGAGTCGAGTCGAGTCGAGGAGGTCGAGTCGAGTCGAGTCGAGGAGGTCGAGTCGAGTCGAGGAGGTCGAGTCGAGTCGAGGAGGTCGAGTCGAGTCGAGGAGGTCGAGTCGAGTCGAGTCGAGGAGGTCGAGTCGAGTCGAGTCGAGGAGGTCGAGTCGGGGAGGTCGAGTCGAGTCGAGGAGGTCGAGACGAGGAGGTCGAGTCGAGTCGAGGAGGTCGAGTCGAGTCGAGGAGGTCGAGTCGAGTCGAGTCGAGGAGGTCGAGTCGAGTCGAGGAGGTCGAGTCGAGTCGAGTCGAGGAGGTCGAGTCGAGTCGAGGAGGTCGAGTCGAGTCGAGTCGAGGAGGTCGAGTCGAGTCGAGGAGGTCGAGTCGAGTCGAGTCGAGGAGGTCGAGTCGAGTCGAGTCGAGGAGGTCGAGTCGAGTCGAGGAGGTCGAGTCGAGTCGAGGAGGTCGAGTCGAGTCGAGTCGAGGAGGTCGAGTCGAGTCGAGGAGGTCGAGTCGAGTCGAGGAGGTCGAGTCGAGTCGAGGAGGTCGAGTCGAGTCGAGGAGGTCGAGTCGAGTCGAGTCGAGGAGGTCGAGTCGAGTCGAGGAGGTCGAGTCGAGTCGAGGAGGTCGCGTCGGGTCGAGTCGAGGAGGTCGCGTCGGGTCGAGTCGAGTCGAGGAGGTCGAGTCGAGTCGAGGAGGTCGAGTCGAGTCGAGTCGAGGAGGTCGAGTCGAGTCGAGGAGGTCGATTCGAGTCGAGGAGGTCGAGTCGAGTCGAGTCGAGGAGGTCGAGTCGAGTCGAGTCGAGGAGGTCGAGTCGAGTCGAGGAGGTCGCGTCGGGTCGAGTCGAGGAGGTCGAGTCGGGTCGAGGAGGTCGAGTCGAGTCGAGGAGGTCGAGTCGAGTCGAGGAGGTCGAGTCGAGGAGGTCGAGTCGAGTCGAGGAGGTCGAGTCGAGTCGAGGAGGTCGAGTCGAGTCGAGTCGAGTCGAGTCGAGGAGGTCGAGTCGAGTCGAGGAGGTCGAGTCGAGTCGAGTCGAGGAGGTCGAGTCGAGTCGAGTCGAGGAGGTCGAGTCGAGTCGAGGAGGTCGCGTCGGGTCGAGGAGGTCGCGTCGGGTCGAGGAGGTCGCGTCGGGTCGAGTCGAGGAGGTCGAGTCGAGTCGAGTCGAGGAGGTCGAGTCGAGTCGAGTCGAGGAGGTCGAGTCGAGTCGAGGAGGTCGCGTCGGGTCGAGTCGAGGAGGTCGCGTCGGGTCGAGTCGAGTCGAGGAGGTCGCGTCGAGTCGAGGAGGTCGCGTCGAGTCGAGTCGAGGAGGTCGAGTCGAGTCGAGTCGAGGAGGTCGAGGCGAGTCGAGTCGAGGAGGTCGAGTCGAGTCGAGTCGAGGAGGTCGAGTCGAGTCGAGGAGGTCGAGTCGAGTCGAGGAGGTCGAGTCGAGTCGAGGAGGTCGAGTCGAGTCGAGTCGAGGAGGTCGAGTCGAGTCGAGTCGAGGAGGTCGAGTCGAGTCGAGTCGAGGAGGTCGAGTCGAGTCGAGTCGAGGAGGTCGGTCGAGTCGAGGAGGTCGAGTCGAGTCGAGGAGGTCGAGTCGAGTCGAGTCGAGGAGGTCGAGTCGAGTCGAGTCGAGGAGGGTCGAGTCGAGTCGGGAGGTGGTCGAGTCGAGTCGAGTCGAGGAGGTCGAGTCGAGTCGAGTCGAGGAGGTCGAGTCGAGGAGGTCGAGTCGAGGAGGTCGAGTCGAGTCGAGTCGAGGAGGTCGAGTCGAGGAGGTCGAGTCGAGTCGAGGAGGTCGAGTCGAGTCGAGTCGAGGAGGTCGAGTCGAGTCGAGTCGAGGAGGTCGAGTCGGGAGAGGTCGAGTCGAGTCGAGGGAGGTCGAGTCGAGTCGGGGAGGTCGAGTCGGGGAGGTCGAGTCGAGTCGGGAGGTCGAGTCGGGAGGTCGAGTCGGGGAGGTCGAGTCGGGAGGTCGAGTCGAGTCGGGGAGGTCGAGTCGAGTCGGGGAGGTCGAGTCGAGGAGGTCGAGTCGAGTCGAGGAGGTCGAGTCGAGTCGAGGAGGTCGAGTCGAGTCGAGTCGAGGAGGTCGAGTCGAGTCGAGTCGAGGAGGTCGAGTCGAGTCGAGTCGAGTCGAGGAGGTCGAGTCGAGTCGAGGAGGTCGAGTCGGGTCGAGTCGAGTCGAGGAGGTCGAGTCGAGTCGAGTCGAGTGAGGTCGAGTCGAGAGGTCGAGTCGAGTCGAGTCGAGGAGGTCGAGTCGAGTCGAGGAGGTCGAGTCGAGTCGAGGAGGTCGAGTCGAGTCGAGGAGGTCGAGTCGAGTCGAGTCGAGGAGGTCGAGTCGAGTCGAGTCGAGGAGGTCGAGTCGAGTCGAGTCGAGGAGGTCGAGTCGAGTCGAGTCGAGGAGGTCGAGTCGAGTCGAGGAGGTCGAGTCGAGTCGAGTCGAGGAGGTCGAGTCGAGTCGAGTCGAGGAGGTCGAGTCGAGTCGAGGAGGTCGAGTCGAGTCGAGGAGGTCGAGTCGAGTCGAGGAGGTCGAGTCGAGTCGAGTCGAGGAGGTCGAGTCGAGTCGAGTCGAGGAGGTCGAGTCGAGTCGAGGAGGTCGAGTCGAGTCGAGTCGAGGAGGTCGAGTCGAGTCGAGTCGAGGAGGTCGAGTCGGGAGGTCGAGTCGAGTCGAGGAGGTCGAGTCGAGTCGAGTCGAGGAGGTCGAGTCGAGTCGAGGAGGTCGAGTCGAGTCGAGGAGGTCGTCGAGTCGAGTCGAGGAGGTCGAGTCGAGTCGAGTCGAGGAGGTCGAGTCGAGTCGAGTCGAGGAGGTCGAGTCGAGTCGAGGAGGTCGAGTCGAGTCGAGTCGAGGAGGTCGAGTCGAGTCGAGTCGAGGAGGTCGAGTCGAGGTCGAGTCGAGTCGGAGGTCGAGTCGAGGAGGTCGAGTCGAGTCGAGGAGGTCGAGTCGAGTCGAGGAGGTCGAGTCGAGTCGAGGAGGTCGAGTCGAGTCGAGGAGGTCGAGTCGAGTCGAGGAGGTCGAGTCGAGTCGAGTCGAGGAGGTCGAGTCGAGTCGAGGAGGTCGAGTCGAGTCGAGTCGAGGAGGTCGAGTCGAGTCGAGGAGGTCGAGTCGAGTCGAGGAGGTCGAGTCGAGTCGAGGAGGTCGAGTCGAGTCGAGTCGAGGAGGTCGAGTCGAGTCGAGTCGAGGAGGTCGAGTCGAGTCGAGGAGGTCGAGTCGAGTCGAGGAGCGATCGAGTCGAGTCGAGGAGGTCGAGTCGAGTCGAGGAGGTCGAGTCGAGTCGAGTCGAGGAGGTCGAGTCGAGTCGAGGAGGTCGAGTCGAGTCGAGGAGGTCGAGTCGAGTCGAGGAGGTCGAGTCGAGTCGAGTCGAGGAGGTCGAGTCGAGTCGAGGAGGTCGAGTCGAGTCGAGGAGGTCGAGTCGAGTCGAGTCGAGGAGGTCGAGTCGAGTCGAGGAGGTCGAGTCGAGTCGAGTCGAGGAGTCGAGTCGAGTCGAGTCGAGAGGTCGAGTCGAGTCGAGGAGGTCGAGTCGAGTCGAGGAGGTCGAGTCGAGTCGAGGAGGTCGAGTCGAGTCGAGAGTCGAGTCGAGTCGAGTCGAGGAGGTCGAGTCGAGTCGAGTCGAGGAGGTCGAGTCGAGTCGAGGAGGTCGAGTCGAGTCGAGTCGAGGAGGTCGAGTCGAGTAGAGTCGAGGAGGTCGAGTCGAGTCGAGGAGGTCGAGTCGAGTCGAGTCGAGGAGGTCGAGTCGAGTCGAGTCGAGGAGGTCGAGGTCGAGTCGAGGAGGTCGAGTCGAGTCGTCGAGGAGGTCGAGTCGGGTCGAGTCGAGGAGGTCGAGTCGAGTCGAGGAGGTCGAGTCGAGTCGAGTCGAGGAGGTCGAGTCGAGTCGAGGAGTCGAGTCGAGTCGAGGTCGAGTCGAGTCGAGTCGAGGAGGTCGAGTCGAGTCGAGGAGGTCGAGTCGAGTCGAGGAGGTCGAGTCGAGTCGAGGAGGTCGGTCGAGTCGAGTCGAGGAGGTCGAGTCGAGTCGAGTCGAGGAGTCGAGTCGAGTCGAGTCGAGGAGGTCGAGTCGTCGAGTCGAGGAGGTCGAGTCGAGAGTCGAGTCGAGGAGTCGAGTCGAGTCGAGGAGGTCGAGTCGAGTCGAGGAGGTCGAGTCGAGTCGAGGAGGTCGAGTCGAGGAGGTCGAGTCGAGTCGAGTCGAGGAGGTCGAGTCGAGGAGTCGAGTCGAGTCGAGGAGTCGAGTCGAGTCGAGTCGAGGAGGTCGAGTCGAGTCGAGGAGGTCGAGTCGAGTCGAGTCGGAGGTCGAGTCGAGTCGAGGAGGTCGAGTCGAGTCGAGTCGAGGAGGTCGAGTCGAGTCGAGTCGAGGAGTCGAGTCGAGTCGAGTCGAGTCGAGGAGGTCGAGTCGAGTCGAGTCGAGGAGGTCGAGTCGAGTCGGTCGAGTCGAGTCGAGTCGAGGAGGTCGAGTCGAGGAGGTCGAGTCGAGTCGAGTCGAGGAGGTCGAGTCGAGGAGGTCGAGTCGAGTCGAGTCGAGGAGGTCGAGTCGAGTCGAGGAGGTCGAGTCGAGTCGAGGAGGGTCGAGTCGAGTCGAGGAGGTCGAGTCGAGTCGAGTCGAGGAGGTCGAGTCGAGTCGAGTCGAGGAGGTCGAGTCGAGTCGAGTCGAGGAGGTCGAGTCGAGTCGAGGAGGTCGAGTCGAGGTCGAGTCGAGGAGTCGAGTCGAGTCGAGTCGAGGAGGTCGAGTCGAGTCGAGTCGAGGAGGTCGAGTCGAGTCGAGGAGGTCGAGTCGAGTCGAGGAGGTCGAGTCGAGTCGAGTCGAGGAGGTCGAGTCGAGTCGAGTCGAGGAGGTCGAGTCGAGTCGAGTCGAGGAGGTCGAGTCGAGTCGAGTCGAGGAGGTCGAGACGAGGAGGTCGAGTCGAGTCGAGGAGGTCGAGTCGAGTCGAGTCGAGGAGGTCGAGTCGAGTCGAGGAGGTCGAGTCGAGTCGAGGAGGTCGAGTCGAGGTCGAGTCGAGGAGGTCGAGTCGAGTCGAGTCGAGGAGGTCGAGTCGAGTCGAGGAGGTCGAGTCGAGTCGAGGAGGTCGAGTCGAGGAGGTCGAGTCGAGTCGAGGTCGAGTCGAGGAGGTCGAGTCGAGTCGAGGAGGTCGAGTCGAGTCGAGGAGGTCGAGTCGAGTCGAGGAGGTCGAGTCGAGTCGAGGAGGTCGAGTCGAGTCGAGGAGGTCGAGTCGAGTCGAGTCGAGGAGGTCGAGTCGAGTCGAGGAGGTCGAGTCGAGTCGAGGAGGTCGAGTCGAGTCGAGTCGAGGAGGTCGAGTCGAGTCGAGGAGGTCGAGTCGAGTCGAGTCGAGGAGGTCGAGTCGAGTCGAGTCGAGGAGGTCGAGTCGAGTCGAGTCGAGAGGTCGAGTCGAGTCGAGGAGGTCGAGTCGAGTCGAGGAGGTCGAGTCGAGTCGAGGAGGTCGAGTCGAGTCGAGTCGCGGAGGTCGAGTCGAGTCGAGGAGGTCGAGTCGAGTCGAGGAGGTCGAGTCGAGTCGAGTCGAGGAGGTCGAGTCGAGTCGAGGAGGTCGAGTCGAGTCGAGGAGGTCGAGTCGAGTCGAGTCGAGGAGGTCGAGTCGAGTCGAGGAGGTCGAGTCGAGTCGAGTCGAGGAGGTCGAGTCGAGTCGAGTCGAGGAGGTCGAGTCGAGTCGAGTCGAGGTCGAGTCGGGAGTCGAGTCGAGTCGAGGAGGTCGAGTCGAGTCGAGTCGAGGAGGTCGAGTCGAGTCGAGGAGGTCGAGTCGAGTCGAGTCGAGGAGGTCGAGTCGAGTCGAGTCGAGGAGGTCGAGTCGAGTCGAGGAGGTCGAGTCGAGTCGAGGAGGTCGAGTCGAGTCGAGGAGGTCGAGTCGAGTCGAGTCGAGGAGGTCGAGTCGAGTCGAGTCGAGGAGGTCGAGTCGGGAGGTCGAGTCGAGTCGGGGAGGTCGAGTCGAGTCGAGTCGAGTCGAGGAGGTCGAGTCGAGTCGAGGAGGTCGAGTCGAGTCGAGTCGAGGAGGTCGAGTCGAGTCGAGGAGGTCGAGTCGAGTCGAGTCGAGGAGGTCGAGTCGAGTCGAGGAGGTCGAGTCGAGTCGAGTCGAGGAGGTCGAGTCGAGTCGAGGAGGTCGAGTCGAGTCGAGTCGAGGAGGTCGAGTCGAGTCGAGTCGAGGAGGAGTCGAGTCGAGTCGAGGAGGTCGAGTCGAGTCGAGGAGGTCGAGTCGAGTCGAGTCGAGGAGGTCGAGTCGAGTCGAGGAGGTCGAGTCGAGTCGAGGAGGTCGAGTCGAGTCGAGGAGGTCGAGTCGAGTCGAGGAGGTCGAGTCGAGTCGAGTCGAGGAGGTCGAGTCGAGTCGAGGAGGTCGAGTCGAGTCGAGGAGGTCGAGTCGGGTCGAGTCGAGGAGGTCGGTCGGTCGAGTCGAGTCGAGGAGGTCGAGTCGAGTCGAGGAGGTCGAGTCGAGTCGAGTCGAGGAGGTCGAGTCGAGTCGAGGAGGTCGATTCGAGTCGAGGAGGTCGAGTCGAGTCGAGTCGAGGAGGTCGAGTCGAGTCGAGTCGAGGAGGTCGAGTCGAGTCGAGGAGGTCGCGTCGGGTCGAGTCGAGGAGGTCGCGTCGAGTCGTCGAGGAGGTCGAGTCGAGTCGAGGAGGTCGAGTCGAGTCGAGTCGAGGAGTCGAGTCCGAGGAGGTCGAGTCGAGTCGAGGAGGTCGAGTCGAGTCGAGGAGGTCGAGTCGAGTCGAGTCGAGTCGAGTCGAGGAGGTCGAGTCGAGTCGAGAGTCGAGGGTCGAGTCGAGTCGAGTCGAGGAGGTCGAGTCGAGTCGAGTCGAGGAGGTCGAGTCGAGTCGAGGAGGTCGAGTCGGTCGAGGAGGTCGAGTCGAGTCGAGGAGGTCGGTCGAGTCGAGTCGAGGAGGTCGAGTCGAGTCGAGTCGAGGAGGTCGAGTCGAGTCGAGTCGAGGAGGTCGAGTCGAGTCGAGGAGGTCGGTCGAGTCGAGGAGGTCGAGTCGGGTCGAGTCGAGTCGAGGAGGTCGAGTCGAGTCGAGGAGGTCGAGTCGAGTCGAGTCGAGGAGGTCGAGTCGAGTCGAGTCGAGGAGGTCGAGTCGAGTCGAGTCGAGGAGGTCGAGTCGAGTCGAGTCGAGGAGGTCGAGTCGAGTCGAGGAGGTCGAGTCGAGTCGAGGAGGTCGAGTCGAGTCGAGTCGAGGAGGTCGAGTCGAGTCGAGTCGAGGAGGTCGAGTCGAGTCGAGTCGAGGAGGTCGAGTCGAGTCGAGTCGAGGAGGTCGAGTCGAGTCGAGTCGAGGAGGTCGAGTCGAGTCGAGTCGAGGAGGTCGAGTCGAGTCGAGGAGGTCGAGTCGAGTCGAGGAGGTCGAGTCGAGTCGAGTCGAGGAGGTCGAGTCGAGTCGAGTCGAGGAGGTCGAGTCGAGTCGAGGAGGTCGAGTCGAGTCGAGTCGAGGAGGTCGAGTCGAGTCGAGTCGAGGAGGTCGAGTCGGAGGTCGAGTCGAGGAGGTCGAGTCGAGTCGAGGTCGAGTCGAGTCGAGGAGGTCGAGTCGAGTCGAGGAGGTCGAGTCGAGTCGAGTCGAGGAGGTCGAGTCGAGTCGAGTCGAGGAGGTCGAGTCGAGGTCGAGTCGAGTCGGGTCGAGTCGAGTCGAGTCGAGTCGAGTCGAGGAGGTCGAGGTCGAGTCGAGGGAGGTCGAGTCGGAGGTCGAGTCGAGTCGAGGAGTCGAGTCGGAGTCGAGTCGAGGAGGTCGAGTCGAGTCGAGGAGGTCGAGTCGAGTCGAGGAGGTCGAGTCGAGGAGGTCGAGTCGAGTCGAGGAGGTCGAGTCGAGTCGAGTCGAGGTCGAGGTCGAGTCGAGTCGAGTCGAGTCGAGTCGAGTCGAGTCGAGGAGGTCGAGTCGAGTCGAGGAGGTCGAGTCGAGTCGAGTCGAGGAGGTCGAGTCGAGTCGAGGAGGTCGAGTCGAGTCGAGGAGGTCGAGTCGAGTCGAGTCGAGGAGGTCGAGTCGAGGAGGTCGAGTCGAGTCGAGGAGGTCGAGTCGAGTCGAGTCGAGGAGGTCGAGTCGAGTCGAGTCGAGGAGGTCGAGTCGAGTCGAGGAGGTCGGTCGAGTCGAGGGTCGAGTCGAGTCGGTCGAGGAGGTCGAGTCGAGTCGAGGAGGTCGGAGGTCGAGTCGAGGAGGTCGAGTCGAGTCGAGTCGAGGTCGAGTCGAGCGAGGTCGAGTCGAGGAGGTCGAGTCGAGGAGGTCGAGGAGGTCGAGTCGAGTCGAGGAGGTCGAGTCGAGGAGGTCGAGGTCGAGTCGAGGAGGTCGCGGTCGAGTCGAGGAGGTCGGTCGAGTCGAGTCGAGTCGAGGAGGTCGGTCGAGTCGAGGAGGTCGAGTCGAGGAGGTCGAGTCGAGGAGGTCGAGTCGAGGAGGTCGAGTCGAGTCGAGGAGGTCGAGTCGAGTCGAGGTAGAGTCGAGGTCGAGTCGAGGAGGGTCGAGTCGAGTCGAGGAGGTCGAGTCGAGTCGAGGAGGTCGAGTCGAGTCGAGGAGGTCGAGTCGAGTCGAGGAGTCGAGTCGAGGAGGTCGAGTCGAGGAGGTCGAGTCGAGGAGGTCGAGTCGAGTCGAGTCGAGGAGGTCGAGTCGAGTCGAGTCGAGGAGGTCGAGTCGAGTCGAGAGGTCGAGTCGAGTCGAGGAGGGAGTCGAGTCGAGTCGAGGAGGTCGAGTCGAGTCGAGTCGAGGAGGTCGAGTCGAGTCGAGGAGGTCGAGTCGAGTCGAGTCGAGGAGGTCGAGTCGAGTCGAGTCGAGGAGGTCGAGTCGAGTCGAGTCGAGGAGGTCGAGTCGAGTCGAGGTCGAGTCGAGGAGGTCGAGTCGAGTCGAGTCGAGGTCGGTCGAGTCGAGGAGGTCGAGTCGAGTCGAGGAGTCGAGTCGAGTCGAGTCGAGGAGGTCGAGTCGAGTCGAGTCGAGGAGGTCGAGTCGGGAGGTCGAGTCGAGTCGGGAGGTCGAGTCGAGTCGGGAGGTCGAGTCGGAGGAGGTCGAGTCGAGTCGGGAGGTCGAGTCGAGGAGGTCGAGTCGAGTCGAGGGAGTCGAGTCGAGAGGTCGAGTCGGGGAGGTCGAGTCGAGTCGGGGAGGTCGAGTCGAGTCGGGAGGTCGAGTCGAGGTCGAGTCGAGTCGAGGAGGTCGAGTCGAGTCGGAGGTCGAGTCGAGTCGAGGAGGTCGAGTCGAGTCGAGTCGAGTCGAGTCGAGTCGAGTCGAGTCGAGGAGGTCGAGTCGAGTCGAGAGGTCGAGTCGAGTCGAGTCGAGTCGAGGAGGTCGAGTCGAGTCGAGGAGGTGAGTCGAGTCGAGTCGAGGAGGTCGAGTCGAGTCGAGTCGAGGAGGTCGAGTCGAGTCGAGTCGAGGAGGTCGAGTCGAGTCGAGTCGAGGAGGTCGAGTCGAGTCGAGTCGAGGAGGTC
>JAUMJK010002650.1:0-60094 GCA_033558105.1 Coccyzus lansbergi
CCATACCCTTCTAATGCACCTCAGGGCCTTTCTAAAGTACCCCAGACACTTCTAGAACATCTCAGGGCCTTTCTATATGACCCCAGACCCTTGTAATGCCCCTCAGGGCCTTTCTAAAGGCCGCGAGACCCTTATAATCCCCCTGAGGGCCTTTAAAAGGCCCCCAGACCCTTCTGGATCCCCCTCAGGACGCTTCTAATAGCCCCCAGACCCTTCTAATGACCCTCAGGGCCTTCTAAAGGACTCCACACCCTTCTAATGACCCACAAGACCCATGTAAAGGCCCCCAGACCCTTCTAGATTGCCTCAGGACCCATCTAAAACCCCCCGACCCTTCTAGAGCCCCTCAGGGCCTTTCTAAAGGACTCCACACCCTTCTAATGACCCTCAAGACCCATGTAAATGCCCCTAGACCCTTCTAGATTGCCTCAGGACCCATCTAAAAGCCCCAGACACTTCTAATGCCTTCAGGACCCTTATGAAGGCCACAAGACCCTTCTAATGCCCCTCAGGACCTTTCTAAAGGCCCTCAGACCCTTCTAATGCCCCTCAGGGCTTTTATAATGGTTCCCCAGACCCTTCTAGAGCCCGTCAGGACCCTTATAAATGCCCCCAGACCCATTTCTAGATCCCCTCAGGACACGTCTAAAGGCCCGCAGACCATTCTAATGCCCGTCAGGGCCTTTATAAATGTCTCCAGACCCTTCACTGCCCCTCACGAGCATTCTAAAGGCCCCCAGACCATTCTAATGCCCCACAGGCCTTTCTAAAGGTCCCCAGACCCTTCTACTGCCCCTGAAGACCCTTTTAAAGGCTCCCAGACCATTCTAGAGCCCCACAGGACACTTCTAAAGGCCCGCAGACCCTGCTAAGTTCCCGCTCAGGTCCTTTTATAAGGGCACCCAGACCTTCTAATACCCCTCATTACCCTATAAAGACAGCCCAGACCCTTCTAGAGCCTCTCAGGAGAGTTTTAAATGCCTCCAGACCCTTCTAGACCCCCTCAGGACCATTCTAAAGGCCCCCAGACCCTTCCTAATGCCCCTCAGGACCCTTCTAAAGGCCCGCAGACCCTTCCTAATGCCCCTCAGGGCCTTTCTAAAGTACCCCAGACACTTCTAGAGCCGCTCAGGGCCTTTCTATATGACCCCAGACCCTTGTAATGTCCCTCAGGTCCTTTCTAAATGCCCCAGACCCTCTAATGCCCCTCAGGACCCTTCTAAAGGCCCGCAGACCCTTCTAATGCCCCTCAGGGCCTTTCTAAAGGCCCCCAGACCCTTCGAGAGCCCCTCAGGACATTTCTAAAGGCCCCAGACCCTTCTAATGCCCCTCAGGCCCTTTCTAAAGTACCCCAGACACTTCTAGAACCTCTCAGGGCCTTTCTATATGACCCCAGACCCTTGTAATGCCCCTCAGGGCCTTTCTAAAGGCCCCCATACCCTTCTAATGTCCCTCAGGACATTTCTAAAGGCCCCCAGACCCTTCTAGAGCCCCTCAGGGACATTTCTAAAGGCACCCAGACCCTTCTAATGCCACTCAGGGCCTTTCTAAAGGCCGCAAGACCCTTATAATCCCCCTGAGGGCCTTTAAAATGGCACCCAGACCCTTCTGGACCCCCTCAGGATGATTCTAATAGCCCCCAGAACCTTCTAGAGCCCCTCAGGGCCTTTCTAAAGGCCTCCACACCCTTCTAATGACCCTCAAGACCCATGTAAAGGCCCCCAGACCCTTCTAGATTGCCTCAGGACCCATCTAAAAGCCCCCAGACCCTTCTAATGCCTTCAGGGCCTTTCTAAAGGCTTCCACACCCTTCTAATGCACCTCAGGACCTTTCTAAAGGCCCCTAGACCCTTCTAGATTGCCTCAGGACCCATCTAAAGCCCCCAGACCCTTCTAATGCCTTTCAGGACCCTTATGAAGGCCACAAGACCCTTCTAATGCCCCTCAGGGCATTTATAAAGGTTCCGCCAGACCTTTAGAGCCCGTCAGGACACTTCTAAAGGCCCGCAGACCATTCTAATGCCCTCAGGGCCTTTCTAAATGTCCCCAGACCCTTCTACTGCCCCTCAGGAGCATTCTAAAGGCCCCAGACCCTTCTAATGCCACACAGGGCCTTTCTAAAGGTCCCCAGACCCTTCTAGAGCCCCTGAAGACCCTTCTAAAGGCCCCCAGACCCTTCTAGAGCCCCTCAAGGACCCTTCTAAAGTCCCCCAGACCCTGCTAATTCCCCTCAGGGCTTTTATAAGGCCACAAGACCCTTCTAATGCCCCTCAGGACCCTTATAAAGACACCCAGACCCTTCTAGAGCCTCTCAGGACAGTTTTAAATGCCTCCAGACCATTCTAGACCCCCTCAGGACCATTCTAAAGGCCCCCAGACCCTTCTAATGCCCCTCAGGACATTTCTGAAGGCGCCCAGACCCTTCTAGAGCCCCTCAGGACATTTTGAAAGGCACCCAGACCATTCTAATGCCACTCAGGGCCTTTCTAAAGGCCGCAAGACCCTTATAATCCCCCTGAGGGCCTTTAAAAAGGCCCCAAGACCCTTCTGGACCCCCTCAGGACGCTTCTAATAGCCCCCAGACCTTTCTAGAGCCCTCAGGGCCTTTCTAAAGCCTCCACACCCTTCTAATGACCCTCAAGACCATGTAAAGGCCCCCAGACCCTTCTAGATTGCCTCAGGACCCATCTAAAAGCCCCCAGACCCTTCTAATGCCTTCAGGCCTTTCTAAATGCCTCCACACCCTTCTAATGACCCTCAAGACCCATGTTAAATTCCCTAGACCCTTCTAGATTGCCTCAGGACCCATCTAAAGCCCCCAGACCCTTCTAATGCCTTTCAGGACCCTTATGAAGGCCACAAGACCCATGTAATGCCCCTCAGGACCTTTCTAAAGGCCCAGACCCTTCTAATGCACCTCAGGGCATTTATAAAGGTTCCCAGACCCTTCTAGAGCCCATCAGGACCCTTATAAAGGCCCCCAGACCATTCTAGAGCCCCTCAGGGACACTTCTAAAGGCCCGCGGACCATTCTAATGCCCGTCATTGCCTTTCTAAAGGTCCCCATACCCTTCTACTGCCCCTCAGGAGCATTCTAAATGCCCCCAGACCCTTCTTATGCCGCACAGGGCCTTTCTAAAGGTCTCCAGACCCTTCTACTGCCCCTCAGGAGCATTCTAAAGCCCCCAGACCCTTCTAATGCCCCACAGGGCCATTCTAATGTTCTCCAGAACCTTCTAGAGCCCCTGAAGACCCTTCTAAAGGCCCCCAGACCCTTATAGAGCCCCTCAGGACCCTTCTAAAGTCCCCCAGACCCTGCTAATTCCCCTCAGGGCTTTTATAAAGGCCACAAGACCCTTCTAATGCCCCTCAGGACCCTTATAAAGGCCACCCACACCCTTCTAATGCCCCTCAGACGTTTCTAGAGGTCCTCAGACCATTCTAGATTGCCTCAGGACCCATGTAAAAGCCCCAGACCCTTATAATGCCTTTCAGGACCCTTATGAAGGCCACAAGACCCTTCTAATGCCCCTCAGGGCATTTATAAAGGTTCCCAGACCCTTCTAGAGCCCGTCCAGGACCCTTATAAAGGCCCCAGACGATTCTAGAGCCTCTCAAGACACTTCTAAAGGCCCGCAGACCATTCTAATGCCCTTCAGGGCCTTTCTAAAGGTCCCCCAGACCTTTCTACTGCCCCTCAGGAGCATTCTAAAGGCCCCCAGACCCTTCTAATGCCCCACAGGGCCTTTCTAAAGGTCCCCAGACCCTTCTAGAGCCCCTGAAGACCCTTCTAAAGGCCCCCAGACCCTTATAGACCCCCTCAGGACCCTTCTAAGGTCCCCCACACCCTGCTAATTCCTCTCAGGGCTTTTATAAGGGCCACAAGACCCTTCTAATGCCCCTCAGGACTCTTATAAAGCACCCGAGACCCTTCTAGAGCCTCTCAGGACAGTTTTAAAGCCTCCAGACCCTTCTAGACCCCCTCAGGACCATTCTAAAGGCCCCCAGACCCTTCTAATGCCCCTCAGGACCCTTCTAAAGGCCCCCAGACCCTTCTAATGCCCCTCAGGACCCCTTCTAAAGGCCCCAGACCCTTCTAATGCCCCTCGGGCCTTTCTAAAGTACCCCAGACACTTCTAGAACCTCTCAGGGCCTTTCTATATAACCCCAGACCCTTGTAATGCCCCTCAGGGCCTTCTAAAGGCCCCCATACCCTTCTAATGCCCCTCAGGACATTTCTAAAGGCCCCCAGACCCTTCTAGAGCCCCTCAGGACATTTCTAAAGGCACCCAGACCCTTCTAATGCCATTCAGGGCCTTTCTAAAGGTCGCGAGACCCTTATAATCCCCCTGAGGGCCTTTAAAAAGGCCCCCAGACCCTTCTGGACCCCCTCAGGACGCGTTCTAATAGACCCCAGACCCTTCTAGAGCACTCAGGGCCTTTCTAAAGGCCTCCACACCCTTCTAATGACCCTCAAGACCCATGTAAAGGCCCCCAGACCCTTCTAGATTGCCTCAGGACCCATCTAAAACCCCCCGACCCTTCTAGAGCCCCTCAGGGCCTTTCTAAAGGACTCCACACCCTTCTAATGACCCTCAAGACCCATGTAAATGCCCCTAGACCCTTCTAGATTGCCTCAGGACCCATCTAAAAGCCCCAGACACTTCTAATGCCTTTCAGGACCCTTATGAAGGCCGACAAGACCCTTCTAATGCCCCTCAGGACCTTTCTAAGGCCCTCAGACCCTTCTAATGCCCCTCAGGGCTTTTATAATGGTTCCCAGACCCTTCTAGAGCCCGTCAGGACCCTTATAAAGGCCCCCAGACCATCCTAGAGCCCCTCACGACACGTCTAAAGGCCCGCAGACCATTCTAATGCCCGTCAGGGCCTTTATAAAATGTCTCCAGACCCTTCTACTGCCACTCACGAGCATTCTAAAGGCCCCCCAGACCCTTCTAATGCCCCACAGGGCCTTTCTAAAGGTCTCCAGACCCTTCTACTGCCCCTGAAGACCCCTTTTAAAGGCTCCCAGACCATTCTAGAGCCCCACAGGACACTTCTAAAGGCCCGCAGACCCTGCTAATTCCCCTCAGGTCTTTTATAAGGGCACCCAGACCCTTCTAATACCCCTCATTACCCTTATAAAGACACCCAGACCCTTCTAGAGCCTCTCAGACAGTTTTAAATGCCTCCAGACCCTTCTAGACCCCCTCAGGACCATTCTAAAGGCCCCCAGACCCTTCTAATGCCCCTCAGGACCCTTCTAAAGGCCCGCAGACCCTTCTAATGCCCCTCAGGGCCTTTCTAAAGTACCCCAGACACTTCTAGAGCCGCTCAGGGGCCTTTCTATATGACCACAGACCCTTGTAATGTCCCCTCAGCGGCCTTTCTAAATGCCCCCAGACCCTTCTAATGCCCCTCAGGACCCTTCTAAAGGCCGCAGACCCTTTCTAATGCCCCTCAGGGCCTTTCTAAAGGCCCCCAGACCCTTCGAGAGCCCCCTCAGGACATTTCTAAAGGCCCCCAGACCCTTCTAATGCCACTCAGGGCCTTTCTAAGGGCCGCGAGACCCTTATCACCCTCCTGAGGGCCTTTAAAAAAGGCCCCCAGACCCTTCTGGACCCCCTCAGGACGCTTCTAATAGCCCCCAGACCCTTCTAGAGCCCCTCAGGGCCTTTCGAATGGCTTCAACACCCTTCTAATGACCCTCAAGACCCATGTAAAGGCCCCTAGACCCTTATAGATTGCCTCAGGACCCATCTAAAGCCCCCAGACCCTTCTAATGCCTTTCAGGGCCTTTCTAAAGGCCTCCACACCCTTCTAATGACCCTCAAGACCCATGTAAAGATCCCTAGACCCTTCTAGATTGCCTCAGGAACCATCTAAAAGACCACAGACCATTCTAATGCGTTTCAGGGCCCTTATGAAGGCCACAAGACCCTTCTAATGCCACTCAGGACCATTCTAAAGGCCCTCAGACCCTTCTAATGCCTCTCAGGGCCTTTATAAAGGTTCCCAGACCCTCTAGAGCCCGTCAGGACCCTTCTAAATGCCCCCAGATCATTCTAGGAGCCCCTCAGGACACTTCTAAAGGCCCGCAGACCATTCTACTGCCCCCTCAGGATCATTCTTAAGGCCCCCAGACCCTACTAATTGCCCCACAGGGGCCTTTCTAAAGGTCCCCAGACCCTTCCATGACGACCATTCTAAAGACCCTCAGACCCTTCTAAAGCCACTCAGGGCCGTTCTAAAGGCCCCCAGACCCTTCTAATGCCCCTCAGGGCCTTTCTAAATTCCCCCAGACACTTCTAGAACCTCTCAGAGCCTTTCTATATGACCCCAGACCCTTCTAATGCCACTCAGGGCCTTTCTAAAGGCCGCGAGACCCTTATAATCACCCTGAGGGCCTTTTAAAAGGCCCCCAGACCATTCTAGAGCCCCTCAGGGCCTATCTAAAGGCCTCCACACCCGTTCTAAAGACCCTCAAGACCCATGTAAAGGCCCCCAGACCCTTCTAGATTGCATCAGGACCCATCTAAAAGCCCCCAGACCCTTCTAATGCCTTTCAGGGCCATTAAGAAGGCCGCAAGACCCTTCTAATGCCCCTCAGGACCTTTCAAAAGGCCCTCAGAACCTTCTAATGCCTCACAGGGCCTTTCTAAATGTCCCCAGACCCTTCTAGAGCCCCTGAAGACCCTTATAAAGGCCTCCGGACCCTTATAGAGCCCCTCAGGACCCTTCTAAAGTCCCCCAGACCATGCTAATTCCCCTCAGGGCTTTTATAAGGGCACCCAGACCCTTCTAATGCCCCTCAGGACCCTTATAAAGGCACCCAGACCTTTCTAGAGCCTCTCAGGACAGGTTTAAATGCCTCCAGACCCTTCTAGACACCCTCAGGACCATTCTAAAGCACCCCAGACCCTTCTAATGCCCCTCAGGACCCTTCTAAAGGCCCCCAGACCCTTCTAATGCCCCTCAGGGCCTTTCTAAATTACCCCAGACACTTCTAGAACCTCTCAGGACCTTTCTATATGACCCCAAACCCTTGTAATGCCCCTCAGGGCCTTTCTAAAGGCCCCCATACCCTTCTAATGCCCCTCAGGACATTTCTAAAGGCCCCCAGACCCTTCTAGATCCCCTCAGGAAATTTCTAAAGGCACCCAGACCCTTCTAATGCCACTCAGGGGCTTTCTAAAGGCCGCGAGACCCTTATAATCCTCCTGAGGGCCTTTAAAAAGGCCCCCAGACCCTTCTGGACCCCTTGAGGACGCTTCTAATAGCACCCAGACCCTTCTAGAGCCCCTCAGGGCCTTTCTAAAGGCCCTCAGACCCTTCTAATGCCCCTCAGGGCATTTTTTAAAGGTTCCCAGACCCTTCTAGAGCCCGTCAGGACCCTTATAAAGGCCCCCAGACCATCCTAGAGCCCCTCAGGACACTTCTAAAGGCCCGCAGACCATTCTAATGCCCGTCAGGGCCTTTATAAAGGTCCCCAGACCCTTCTACTGCCCCTCAGGAGCATTCTAAAGGCTACCAGACCCTTCAAATGCCCCTCAAGGCCATTCTAAAGTACCCCAGACACTTCTAGAATCTCTCAGGGCCTTTCTATATGACCCCAGACACTTCTAATGCCTCTGAGGGCCTTTCTAAAGGCCACGAGACCCTTATAATCCCCCTGAGGGCCTTTAAAAAGGCCCCCAGACCCTTCTGGAACCCCTCAGGACGCTTCTAATAGCCTCCAGACCCTTCTAATGACCCTCAGGGCCTTTCTAAAGGCCTCCACACCCCTCTTATGACCTTCAAGACCCATGTAAACGCCCCCAGACCCTTCTAGATTGCCTCAGGACCCATCTAAAAGCCCCCAGACCCTTAATGCCTTTCAGGGCCTTTCTAAAGGCCTCCACAACCTTCTAATGACCCTCAAGACCCATGTAAAGGCCCCTAGACCCTTCTACGACGCCTGTAATAGCCCTCAGACTCTTATAATTCCCCTCAGGGCATTTATAATGGTTCCCAGACCCTTCTAGAGCCCGTCAGGACCCTTATAAAGGCCCCCAGACCATTCTAGAGACAGTCAGGACACTTCTAAAGGCCCGCAGACCATTCTAATGCACGTCAGGGCCTTTATAAAGGTCCCCAGACCCTTCTACTGCCCCTCAGGAGCATTCTAAAGGCCCCCAGACCATTCTAATGCCCCACAGGGCCATTCTAAAGGTCCCCAGACCCTTCTAGAGCCCCTGAAGATCTTTCTAAAGATTCTCGGACCATTATAGAGCTCCTAAGGACCCTTCTAAAGTCCCCCAGACCCTTCTAATGCCCCTCAGGGCCTTTATAAAGGCCCCCATACCCTTCTAATGCCTCTCAGAACATTTTTAAAGGCCCCCAGACCCTTCTAGAGCCCCTCAGGACATTTCTAAAGGCACCCAGACCCTTCTAATGCCACTCAGGGCCTTTCTAAAGGCATCCACACCCTTCTAATGACCCTCAAGACCCATGTAAAGGCCCCCAGACCCTTCTAATGCCTTTCAGGACCCTTATGAAGGCCACAAGACCCTTCTAATGCCTCTCAGGACCCTTCTAAAGGACCGCAGACCATTCTAATGCCCCTCAGGGCCTTTATAAAGTACCCCAGACACTTCTAGAACCTCTCACGGCCTTTCTATATGACCCCAGACCCTTGTAATGCCCCTCAGGGCCTTTCTAAAGGACCCCAGACCCTTAAAGAGCCCCTCAGGACATTTCTAAAGGCACCCAGACCCTTCTAATACCACTCAGGGCCTTTCTAAAGGCCACGAGACCCTTATAATCCCCCTGAGGGCCTTTAAAAAGGCCCCCAGACCCTTCTGGACCCCCTCAGGACGCTTCTAATAGCCCCAGACCCTTCTAGAGCCCCTCAGGGCCTTTCTAAAGGCCTCCACACCCTTCTAATGACCCTCAAGACCCATGTACAGGCCCCCAGACCCTTCTAGATTGCCTCAGGACCCATCTAAAAGCCCCAAGAGCCTTCTAATGCCTTTCAGGACCCTTATGAAGGCCACAAGACCCTTCTAATGCCCCTCAGGACCTTTCTAAAGGCCCTCAGACCCTTCTAATGCCCTTCAGGGCTTTTATAAAGGTTCCCAGACCCTTCTAGAGCCCGTCAGAACCCTTAAAAAGGCCCCCAGACCATTCTAGAGCCCCTCAGGACACTTCTAAAGGCCTGCAGACCATTCTAATGCCCGTCAGGACCTTTCTAAAGGCCCCCAGACCATTCTACTGCCCCTCAGGAGCATTCTAAAGGCCCCCAGACCATTCTAATGCCCCACAGGGCCTTTCTAAAGGTCCCCAGACCCTTCTAGAGCCCCTCAAGACCCTTCTAAAGGCCCCCAGACGCTTATACAGCCCCTCAGGACCCTTCTAAAGTCCCCCAGACCCTGCTAATTCCCCTCAGGGCTTTTATAAGGGCACCCAGACCCTTCTAATTCCCCTCAGGACCCTTATAATGGCACCCAGACCTTTCTAGAGCCTCTCAGGACCTTTAGAAAGGCCCTGTGGGGAATTAGAAGGGTCTGGGGGCCTTTAGAAGTTTCCTGAGGGGCTCTAGAATGGTCTGGGGGCCTTTATAAGGGTCCTGACGGGCTCTAGAAGGGTCTGGGAACCTTTATAAATGCCCTGAGGGGCATTAGAAGGGTCTGAGGGCGTTTAGAAAGGTCCTGAGGGGCATTAGAAGGGTCTTGTTGCCTTCATAAGGGTCCTGAAAGGCATTAGAAGGGTCTGGGGGCTTTTAGATGGGTCCTGAGGCAATCTAGAAGGGTCTGGGGGCCTTTACATGGGTCTTGAGGGTCATTAAAAGGGTGTGGAGTCCTTTAGAAAGGACCTGAGGGGCTCTAGAAGGGTCTGGGGTACTTTAGAAGCGTCCTGAGGGGCTGTAGAAGGGTCTGGAGGCCTTTTTAAGGGTCCTGACGGGCTCTAGAAGGGTCTGGGGGCCTTTTTAAGAGCTCTCAGGGGCATTAGAATGGTCTGGGGGCCTTTAGAATGGACCTGAGGGGTTCTAGAAGGGTCTGGAAGCCGTTAGAATGACGTTGAGGGGCTCTAGAAGGGTCTGCGGGCCTTTAGAATGGCCCTGAAGGGCTCTAAAAGAGTCTGGGGGCCTTTAGAATGGTCCTGACGGGCTCTAGAAGGGTCTGGGGACCTTTTTAAATGCCCTGAGGGGCATTAGAAGGGTCTGGGGGCCTTTAGAAAGGCCCTGAGGGGCATTACAAGGGTCTGGGGGCCTTTAGAAAGGCCCTGATAGGTTCTAGAAGGGTCTGGGGGCCTTTAGAATGGTCCTGAGGGTGTCTAGAAGGGTCTGGAGGCATTTAAAACTGTCCTGAGTGGCTCTAGAAGGGTCTGGGTTCCTTTAAAAGGGTCCTGAGGGGAATTAGCAGGGTCTGGGGGACTTTAGAAGGGTCCTGAGGGGCTCTATAAGGGTCTGGGGGCCTTTAGAAGGGTGTTCAGGGTCTCTAGAAGGGTCTGGGGACCTTTAGAATGGACCTGTGGGGCATTAGAAGGGTCTGGGGGCCTTTAGAATGCTCCTGAGGGGCATTAGAATGGTCTTGTGGCCTTCATAAAGGTCTTGAAAGGCATTTGAAGGGTCTGGGGTCTTTTAGATGGTTCCTGAGGCAATCTAGAAGGGTCTGGGGGCCTTTACATGGGTCTTGAGGGTCATTAGAAGGGTGTGCAGGTCTTTAGAAAGGCCCTGAGGGGCTCTAGAAGGGTCTGGGGGCTATTAGAAGTGTCCTTAGGGAGTCCAGAAGGGTCTGGGGGCCTTTATAAAGGGCTCAGGGGAATTAGAAGGGTCTCTCCGCCTTTAGAAAGGCCCTGAGTGGCATTACAAGTGTCTGGGGTCATATAGAAAGGCCCTGAGATGTTCTAGAAGTGTCTGTGGTACTTTAGAAAGGCCCTGAGGAGCATTAGAAGGGTCTGCGGGCCTTTAGAAGGGTTCTGAGGGGCATTTGAATGGTCTCAGGGCCTTTAGAATGGCCCTGAGGTGCATTAGAAAAGTCTGGGGCCTTTTAGAAGGGTCTTGAGGGGATCTAGAAGGGTCTGGGGGCATTTAGAATAGTCCTGAGGGGGTCTAGAAGGGTCTGGGAGTCTTTAGAAAGGCCCTGAGAGGCTCTAGAAGGGTCAGGGAGCCGTTAGAAGGATGTTGAGGAGATCTTGAAGGGTCTGCAGGTCTTTAGAATGGCCCTGAGGGGCTCTAAAAGAGTCTGAGGGCCTTTTGAATGGTCCTCAGGGGTTCTAGAAGGGTCTGGGGACCTTTAGAAATGCCCTGAGGGGCATTAGAAGGGTCTGGGGGCCTTTAGAAAGGCCCTGAGAGTCATTAGAATGGTCTGGGGGCCTTTAGAATGGTTCTGAGTGGGTCTAGAATGGTCTGGAGGCATTTAAAACTGTCCTGAGAGACTCTAGAAGGGTCTGGGGGCATTTAGAATAGTCCTGAGGGGGTCTAGAAGGGTCTGGGAGCCTTTAGAAAGGCCCTGAGAGGCTCTAGAAGGGTCAGGGAGCCGTTAGAAGGATGTTGAGGGGATCTTGAAGGGTCTGCAGGTCTTTAGAATGGCCCTGAGGGGCTCTAAAAGAGTCTGAGGGCCTTTTGAATGGTCCTCAGGGGTTCTAGAAGGGTCTGGGGACCTTTAGAAATGCCCTGAGGGGCATTAGAAGGGTCTGGGTGCCTTTAGAAAGGCCCTGAGAGTCATTAGAATGGTCTGGGGGCCTTTAGAATGGTCCTGAGGGGGTCTAGAATGGTCTGGAGGCATTTAAAACTGTCCTGAGAGGCTCTAGAAGGGTCTGGGGGCATTTATAAGGGTCCTGAGGGGCATTAGAAGGGTCTGGGTGCCCTTATAAAAGCCTTGAGGGGAATTAGTAGGGTCTTGGGGACTTTAGAAGGGTCCTGAGGGGCTCTGTAAGGGTCTGGGGTCCTTTAGAAGGGTCTTCAGGGGCTCTAGAAGGGTCTGGGGACCTTTAGAAAGGCCCTGTGGGGCATTAGAAGGGTCTGGGGGCCTTTAGAATGCTCCTGAGGGGCAGTAGAAGGGTCTGGGGACCTTTAGAAAGGCCCTGACGGGTATTAGAATGGTCGGCGGGCCTTTAGAAGTGTCCTTAGGGGCTCTAGAATGGTCTGGGGTCCTTTATAAGGGTCCTGACGGGCTCTAGAGAGGTCTGGGAACCTTTATAAATGCCCTGAGGGGCATTAGAAGGGTCTGAGGGCTTTTAGAAACGTCCTGAGGGGCATTAGAAGGGTCTTGTGGCCTTCATAAGGGTCCTGAAAGGCATTAGAAGGGTCTGGGGGCTTTTAGATGGGTCCTGAGGCAATCTAGAAGGGTCTGGGGGCATTTACATGGGTCTTGTGGGTCATTAGAAGGGTGTGGAGGCCTTTAGAAAGGCCCTGAGGGGCTCTAGAAGGGTCTGGGGTACTTAGAAGCGTCCTGAGGAACTGTAGAAGGGTCTGGGGGCCTTTACATGGGTCCTGATGGGTTCTAGAAAGATCTGAGGGCCTCTAGAAATGTCCTGAGTGGCTCTAGAAGGGTCTGGGGGCCATTTTAAGGGCTCTGAGGGGCATTTGAATGGTCTGGGGGCCTTTAGAAAGGCCCTGAGGTGGATTAGAAGGGTCTGGGGGCCTTTAGAATCGTCCTGACGGGTTCTAGAAGGGTCTGGAATTCGTTAGAATGACGTTGAGGGGCTCTAGAAGGGTCTGTGGGCCTTTAGAATGGTCCTGAGGGGCTCTAGAAGGGTCTGGGGACTTTTGTAAATGCCCTGAGGGGCATTAGAAGGGTCTGGGGGCCTTTAGAAAGGCCCTGAAAGGCATTAGAAGGGTCTGGGTGGATTTAGAAAGGCCTTGATAGTTTCTAGAAGGGTCTGGGAAACTTTAGAATGGTCCTCAGGGGGTCTAGAAAGGTCTGAAGGCATTTAAAACTGTCCTGAGGGGCTCTAGAAGGGTCTGGGAGCTATTAGAAGTGTCCTGAGGGGGTCCAGAAGGGTCTGGGGTCGTTTATAAAGGCCCTCAGGGGGATTATAAGGGTCTCACGGCCTTTAGAAAGGCCCTGAGTGGCATTACAAGGGTCTGGGGTCATATAGAAAGGCCCTGAGAGGTTCTAGAAGTGTCTGTGGTACTTCAGAAAGGCCCTGAGGAGCATTAGAAGGGTCTGGGGGCCTTTAGAAAGGCCCTGAAGTGCATTAGAAAGGTCTGGGGCCTTTTAGAAGGGTCTTGAGGGGATCTAGAAGGGTCTGGGGGCATTTAGAATCGTCCTGAAGGGGTCTAGAAGGGTCTGGGGGCCTTTAGAAAGGCCCAGAGGGGCTCTAGAAGGGTCAGGGAGCCGTTGGAAGGATGTTGAGGGGCTCTTGAAGGGTCTGCGGGCCTTTAGAATGGCCCTGAGGGGCTCTAAAAGAGTCTGGGGTCCTTTTGAATGGTCCTGAGGGGCTCTAGAAGGGTCTGGGGACCTTTAGAAATGCTCTGAGGGGCATTAGAAGGGTCTGGGGGCCTTTAGAAAGGCCCTGAGGGGCATTAGAAAGGTCTGGGGGCCTTTAGAATGGTCCTGAGGGGGTCTAGATGGGTCTGGAGGCATTTAAAACTGTCCTGAGAGACTCTAGAAGGGTCTGGGGGGCTTTATAAGGGTCCTGAGGGGCATTAGAAGGGTCTGGGTGCCCTTATAAAAGCCTTGAGGGGAATTAGCAGGGTCTGGGGGACTTTAGAAGGGTCCTGAGGGCCTCTATAAGGGTCTGGGGGCCTTTATAAGGGTCTTCAGGGGCTCTAGAAGTGTCTGGGGACCTTTAGAAAGGCCCTGTGGGGCATTAGAAGGGTCTGGGGGCCTTTAGAATGCTCCTGAGGGGCAGTAGAATGGTCTGGGGACCTTTATAAAGGCCCTGACGGGCATTAGAATGGTCGGCGGGCCTTTAGAAGTGTCCTGAGGGGCTCTAGAATGGTCTGGGGGCCTTTATAAGGTTCCTGACAGGCTCTAGAAGGGTCTGGGAACCTTTATAAATGCCCTGAGGGGCATTAGAAGGGTCTGAGGGCCTTTAGAAAGGTCCTGAGGGGCATTAGAAGGGTCTTGTGGCCTTCATAAGGGTCCTGAAAGGCATTAGAAGGTTCTGGGGGCTTTTAGATGGGTCCTGAGGCAATCTAGAAGGGTCTGGGGGCCTTTACATGGGTCTTGAGGGTCATTAGAAGGGTGTGGAGGCCTTTAGAAAGGCCCTGAGGGGCTCTAGAAGGGTCTGGGAGCCGTTAGAAGGATGTTGAGGGGCTCTTGAAGGTTCTGCGGGCCTTTAGTATGGCCCTGAGGGGCTCTAAAAGAGTTTGGGGGCCTTTAGAATGGTCCTGAGTGGCTCTAGAAGGGTCTGGAGACCTTTCGAAATGCCCTTAGGGGCATTAGAACGGTCTGGGGGGCTTTAGAATGGTCCTGAGGGGGTCTAGAATGGTCTGGAGGCATTTTAAACTGCCCTGAGAGGCTCTAGATGGGTCTGGGGGCCTTTACAATGCTCCTGAGGGGCAGTAGAAGGGTCTGGGAACCTTTAGAAAGGCCCTGACGGGCATTAGAATGGTCTGCGGGCCTTTAGAAGTGTCCTGAGGGGCTCTAGAATGGTCTGGGGGGCTTTATAAGGGTCCTGACGGGCTCTAGAATGGTCTGGGAACCTTTATAAATGCCCTGAGGGGCATTAGAATGGTCTGAGGGCTTTTAGAAACGTCCTGAGGGGCATTAGAAGGGTCTTGTGGCCTTCATAAGGGTCCTGAAAGGCATTAGAATGGTCTGGGGGGTTTTAGATGGGTCCTGAGGAAATCTGGAAGGGTCTGGGAGCCTTTAGAATGGTCCTGAGGGGGTCTAGAAGGGTCTGGAGGCATTTAAAACTGTCCTGAGAGACTCTAGAAGGGTATGGGGCCATTATAAGGGTCCTGAGGGGCATTAGAAGGGTCTGGGTGTCCTTATAAAAGCCCTGAGGGGAATTAGCAGGGTTTGGTGGATTTTAGAAGGGTCCTAAGGGGCTCTATAAGGGTCTGGTGGCCTTTAGAAGGGTCTTCAGCGTCTCTAGAAGGGTCTGGGGACCTTTAGAAAGGACCTGTGGGGCATTAGAAGGGTCTGGGGGCCTTTAGAATGCTCCTGAGGGGCAGTAGAAGGGTCTGGGGACCTTTATAAAGGCCCTGACGGGCATTAGAATGTTCTACAAGCCTTTAGAAGTGTCCTGAGGGGCTCTAGAATGGTCTGGGGACCTTTATAAATGCCCTGAGGGGCATTAGAAGGGTCTGAGTGCCTTTAGAAAGGTCCAGAGTGGCATTAGAAGGGTCTTGTGGTTTTCATATGGGTCTTTAAAGGCATTTGAATGGTCTGGGGGCTTTTAGATGGGTCCTGAGGCAATCTAGAAGGGTCTGGGGGCCTTTACATGGGTCTTGAGGGTCATTAGAAGGCTGTGGAGGTCTTTAGAAAGGCCCTGAGGGGCTCTAGAAGGGTCTGGGGGTTATTAGAAATGCCCTGAGGGGGTCCAGAAGGGTCTGGGGGCCTTTATAAAGGCCCTCAGGGGGATTATAAGGGTCTCGCGGCCTTTAGAAAGCCCTGAGTGGCATTACAAGGGTCTGGGGTCATATAGAAAGGCCCTGAGAGGTTCTAGAAGTGTCTGTGGTACTTTAGAAAGGCCCTGAGGAGTATTAGAAGGGTCTGGGGGCCTTTAGAAGGGTTCTGAGGGGCATTTGAATGGTCTGGGGGCCTTTAGAAAGGCCCTGAGTTGCATTAGAAAGGTCTGGGGCCTTTTAGAAGGGTCTTGAGGGGATCTAGAAGGGTCTGGGGGCCTTTAGAAAGGCCCTGAGGGGCTCTAGAAGGGTCAGGGAGCCGTTAGAAGGATGTTCAGGGGCTCTTGAAGGTTCTGCGGGCCTTTAGAAAGGTTCTGAGTGGCTCTAAAAGAGTCTGGGGGCCTTTAGAATGGTCCTGAGGGGCACTAGAACGGTCTGGGGACCTTTCGAAATGCCCTGAGGGGCATTAGAAGGGTCTGGGGGGCTTTAGAATGGTCCTGAGAGGGTCTAGAAGGGTCTGGAGGCATTTAAAATTGCCTTGAGAGGCTCTAGAATGGTCTGGGGGCCTTCAGAATTATCCTGAGGGGCAGTAGAAGGGTCTGGGAACCTTTATAAAGGCCCTGACGGGCATTATAATGGTCTGCGGGCCTTTAGAAGTGTCCAGAGGGGCTCTAGAATGGTCTGGGGGCCTTTATAAGGGTCCTGACAGGCTCTAGAAGGGTCTGGGAACCTTTCTAAATGCCCTGAGGGGCATTAGAAGGGTCTGAGGGCCTTTAGAAAGGTCCTGAGGGGCATTAAAAGGGTCTTGTGGCCTCCATAAGGGTCCTGAAAGGCATTAGAAGGGTCTGGGGGCTTTTAGATGGGTCCTGAGGCAATCTAGAAGGGTCTGGGGGCTTTTACATGGGTCTTGAGGGTCATTAGATGAGTGTGGAGGCCTTTAGAAAGGCCCTGAGGGGCTCTAGAAGGGTCTGGGGAACTTTAGAAGCGTCCTGAGGGGCTGTAGAAGGGTCTGGGGGCCTTTACATGGGTCCTGATGTGTTCTAGAAAGATTTGAGGGCCTCTAGAAATGTCCTGAGTGGCTCTAGAAGGGTCTGGGGGCCTTTTTAAGGGCTCTGATGGGTATTTGAATGGTCTGGGGGCCTTTAGAAAGGCCCTGAGGTGGATTAGAAGGGTCTGAGGGCCTTTAGAATCGTCCTGAGGGGTTCTAGAAGGGTCTGGAAGCCGTTAGAATGACGTTTAGGGGCTCTAGAAGGGTCTGCGGGCTTTTAGAATGGCCCTTAGGGGCTCTAAAAGAGTCTCGGGGCCTTTAGAATGGTCCTGAGGGGCTCTAGAGGGGTCTGGGAATCTTTTTAAATGCCCTGAGGGGCATTAGAAGGGTCTGGGGGCCTTTAGAAAGGCCCTGAGGGGCATTAGAAGGGTCTGGGTGGATTTAGAAAGGCCCTGATAGGTTCTACAAGGGTCTGGGGGCCTTTAGAATGGTCCTGAGGGTGTCTAGAAGGGTCTGGAGGCATTTAAAACTGTCCTGAGTGGCTCTAGAAGGGTCTGGGTGCATTTATAAGGGTCCTGAGGGGCATTAGAAGGGTCTGGGTGCCCTTATAAAAGCCCTGAGGGGAATTAGTAGGGTCTTGGGGACTTTAGAAGGGTCCTGAGGGGCTCTATAAGGGTCTGGGGGCCTTTAGAAGGGTCTTCAGGGGCTCTAGAAGGGTGTGGGGACCTTTAGAAAGGCCCTGTGAGGCATTAGAAGGGTCTGGGGGCCTTTAGAATGCTCCTGAGGGGCAGTAGAAGGGTCTGGGGACCTTTATAAAGGCCCTGACGGGCATTAGAATGGTCGGCGGGCCTTTAGAAGTGTCCTTAGGGGCTCTAGAATGGTCTGGGGTCCTTTATAAGGGTCCTGACGGGCTCTAGAAAGGTCTGGGAACCTTTATAAATGCCCTGAGGGGCATTAGAAGGGTCTGAGGGCTTTTAGAAACGTCCTGAGGGGCATTAGAAGGGTCTTGTGGCCTTCATAAGGGTCCTGAAAGGCATTAGAAGGGTCTGGGGGCTTTTAGATGGGTCCTCAGGCAATCTAGAAGGGTCTAGGGGCCTTTACATGGGTCTTGAGGGTCATTAGAAGGGTGTGGAGGCCTTTTGAAAGGCCCTGAGGGGCTCTAGAAGGGTCTGGGGGCCTTTAGATTCGTCCTGAGGGGCTCTAGAAGGGTCTGCGGGCATCTAGAAGTGTCCTGAGGGGCTCTAGAAAGATCTGGGGTCCTTTCGAAATGTCCTGAGGTGCTCTAAAAGTGTCTCGGGGCCTTACGAAGGGTCCTGAGGGGCATTAGATGGGTCTGGGGGCCTTTAGAAATTCCCTGAGGGGCATTAGAAAGGTCTGGGGCCTTTTAGAAGGGTCTTGAGGGGATCTAGAAGGGTCTGGGGGCGTTTACAAGTGTCCTGAGTGGCTCTAGAAGGGTCTGGGGGCATTTAGAAAGGACCTGAGGGGCTCTAGAAGGGTCAGGGAGCCGTTAGAAAGATGTTGAATGGCTCTTGAAGGGTCTGCGGGCGTTTAGAATGGCCCTGAGGGGCTCTAAAAGAGTCTGGGGGCCTTTAGATTGGAACTGAGGGGCTCTAGAAGGGTCTGGGTACCTTTAGAAATGCCCTGAGGGGCATTAGAAAGGTCTGGGGGCCTTTAGACAGGCCCTGAGGTGGATTAGAAGGATCTGGGGGCCTTTAGAATGGTCCTGAGGGGGTCTAGACGGGTCTGGAGGCATTTAAAACTGTCCTGAGAGGCTCTAGAAGGGTCTGGGGGCCTTTAGAATGCTCCTGAGGGGCAGTAGAAGGGTCTGGGGGACTTTAGAAATGCCCTGAGGGGCTTTAGAAAGGTCTGGGGCCTTTTAGAAGGGTCTTGAGGGGATCTAGAAGGGTCTGGGGGCCTTTACAAGTGTCCTGAGGGGTTCTAGAAGGGTCTGGGGGCATTTAGAAAGGCCCTGAGGGGCTCTAGAAGGGTCAGGGAGCCGTTAGAAGGATGTTGAGGGGCTCTTGAAGGGTCTGCGGGCCTTTTGAATGGCCCTGAGGGGCTCTAAAATAGTCTGGGGGCCTTTAGATTGGTACTGAGGGGATCTAGAAGGGTCTGGGGACCTTTAGAAATGCCCTGAAGGGCATTAGAAGGGTCTGGGGGCCTTTAGAAAGGCCCTGAGGGGCATTAGAAGGGTCTGGGGGGCTTTAGAATGGTCCTGAGTGGATCTAGAAGGGTCTGGAGGCATTTAAAACTGTCCTGAGAGGCTCTAGAAGGGTCTGGGGACTTTTAGAAAGGCCCTGTGGGGCATTAGAATGGTCTGGGGGCCTTTAGAATGCTCCTGAGGGGCAGTAGAAGGGTCTGGGGACCTTTAGAAAGGCCCTGACGGGCATTAGAATGGTCTGCGGGCCTTTAGAAGTGTCCTGAGGGGCTCTAGAATGGTCTGGGGGCCTTTATAAGGGTCCTGACGGGCTCTAGAAGGGTCTGGGAACCTTTATAAATGCCCTGAGGGACATTAGAAGGGTCTGAGGGCCTTTAGAAAGGTCCTGAGGGGCATTAGAAGGGTCTTGTGGCATTCATAAGGGTCCTGAAAGGCATTAGAAGGGTCTGGGAGCTTTTAGAAGGGTCCTGATGCAATCTAGAAGGGTCTACGGGCCTTTACATGGGTCTTGAGGGTCATTAGAAGGGTGTGGAGGCCTTTAGAAAGGCCCTGAGGGCCTCTAGAAGGATCTGGGGGCTATTAGAAGCGTCCTGAGGGGGTCCAGAAGGGTCTGGGGGCCTTTTTAAAGGCCCTCAGGGGGATTATAAGGGTCTCGCGGCCTTTAGAAAGGCCCTGAGTGGCATTAGAAGGGTCTGGGTGCCTTTAGAAATGTCCTGAGGGGCATTAGAAGGGTATGGAGGCCTTTAGAAAGGACCTGAGGGGCATTAGAATGGTCTGGGGTCATATAGAAAGGCCCAGATGGTTCTAGAAGTGTCTGGGGTACTTTAGAAAGGCCCTGAGGGGCATTAGAGTCGTCTGGAGGCTTTTAGAAGGGTCCTGAGGGGCATTAGAAGGGTCTGTGGGCCTTTAGAATGGTCCTGTGGGGGTCTAGAAGGGTCCGGAGGCATTTAAAACTGTCCTGAGAGGCTCTAGAAGGGTCTGGGTGCCTTTATAAGGGTCCTGAGGGGCATTAGAAGGGTCTTGTGGCCCTTATAAAAGCGCTGAGGGGAATTAGCAGGGTCTGGTGGAGTTTAGAAGGGTCCTGAGGAACTCTATAAGGGTCTGGGGGCCTTTATAAGGGCCTTCAGGGGTTCTAGAAGGGTCTGGGGGCCTTTAGAAAGGCCCTGAGGGGCATTAGAAGGGTCTGGGGGCCTTTAGAATTGTCCTGAGGGGGTCTAGAAGGGTCTGGAGGCATTTAAAACTGCCCTGAGAGGCTGTAGACGGGTCTGGGGGCCTTTAGAATGCTCCTGAGGGGCAGTAGAAGGGTCTGGGGACCTTTAAAAAGGCCCTGACGGGCTTTAGAATGGTCTGCGGGCCTTTAGAAGTGTCCTGAGGGGTTCTAGAATGGTCTGGGGGCCTTTATAAGGGTCCTGACGGGCTCTAGAAGGGTCTGGGAACCTTTATAAATGCCCTGAGGGGCATTAGAAGGGTGTGGAGGCCTTTAGAAAGGCCCTGAGGGGCTCTAGAAGGGTCTGGGGGCTATTAGAAGCGTCCTGAGGTGGTCGAGAAGGGTCTGAGGGCCTATTTAAAGGCCCTCAGGGGGATTATAAGGGTCTCGCGGCCTTTAGAAAGGCCCTGAGTGGCATTAGAAGGGTCTGGGTGCCTTTAGAAATGTCCTGAGGGGCTCTAGAAGGGTCTGGGTGCCTTTAGAAATGTCCTGAGGTGCATTAGAAGGGTATGGGGTCCTTTAGAAATGCCCTGAGTGGCATTAGAAGGGTCTGGGGGCCTTTAGAAGGGTCATGAGGGGCATTACAAGGGTCTGGGGGCCTTTAGAATGGTCCTGAGGGGGTCTAGAAGGGTCTGGAGGCACGTAAAACTGTCCTGAGAGACTCTAGAAGGTCTGGGTTCCTTTATAAGGGTCCTGAGGGGCATTAGAAGGGTCTGGGTGCCCTTATAAAAGACCTGAAGGGAATTAGCAGGGTCTGGGGGACTTTAGAAGGGTCCTGAGGGGCTCTATAGGGGTCTGGGGGCCTTTAGAAAGGTCTTCAGGAGCTCTAGAAGGGTCTGGGGGCGTTTAGAAAGGCCCTGTGGGGCATTAAAGGGTCTGGGGGCCTTTAGAATGCTCCTGAGGGGCAGTAGAAGGGTCTGGGGACCTTTATAAAGGCCCTGACGGGCATTAGAATGGTCTGCGGGCCTTTAGAAGTGTCCTGAGGGGCTCTAGAATGGTCTGGGGGCCTTTATAAGGGTCCTGACGGGCTCTAGAAGGGTCTGGGTACCTTTAGAACGGTTCTGAGGGGCATTAGAAAGGTCTTGTGGCCTTCATAATGGTCCTGAAAGGCATTAGAAGGGTCTGGGGGCTTTTAGATGGGTCCTGAGGCAATCTAGAAGGGTCTAGGGGCCTTTACATGGGTCTTGAGGGTCATTAGAAGGGTCTGGGGGCCTTTAGAAAGGCCCTGAGGGGCTCTATAAGGGTCTGGGGGCCTTTAGAATGGTCCTGAGTGGATCTAGAAGGGTCTGGAGGCATTTAAAACTGTCCTGAGAGGCTCTAGAAGGGTCTGGGGACTTTTAGAAAGGCCCTGTGGGGCATTAGAATGGTCTGGGGGCCTTTAGAATGCTCCTGAGGGGCAGTAGAAGGGTCTGGGGACCTTTATAAAGTCCCTGACGGGCATTAGAATGGTCTGCGGGCCTTTAGAAGTGTCCTGAGGCGCTCTAGAATGGTCTGGGGGCCTTTATAAGGGTCCTGACAGGCTCTAGAAGGGTCTGGGAACCTTTATAAATGCCCTGAGGGACATTAGAAGGGTCTGAGGGCCTTTAGAAAAGTCCTGAGGGGCATTAGAAGGGTCTTGTGGCGTTCATAAGGGTCCTGAAAGGCATTAGAAGGGTCTGGGAGCTTTTAGAATGGTCCTGATGCAATCTAGAAGGGTCTACGGGCCTTTACATGGGTCTTGAGGGTCATTAGAAGGGTGTGGAGGCCTTTAGAAAGGCCCTGAGGGCCTCTAGAAGGATCTGGGGGCTATTAGAAGCGTCCTGAGGGGGTCCAGAAGGGTCTGGGGGCCTTTTTAAAGGCCCTCAGGGGGATTATAAGGGTCTCGCGGCCTTTAGAAAGGCCCTGAGTGGCATTAGAAGGGTCTGGGTGCCTTTAGAAATGTCCTGAAGGGCTCTAGAAGGGTCTGGGGGCCTTTAGAAATGTCCTGAGGGGCATTAGAAGGGTATGGAGGCTTTTAGAAAGGACCTGAGGGGCATTAGAATGGTCTGGGGTCATATAGAAAGGCCCAGATGGTTCTAGAAGTGTCTGGGGTACTTTAGAAAGGCCCTGAGGGGCATTAGAGTGGTCTGGAGGCCTTTAGAAGGGTCCTGAGGGGCATTAGAAGGGTCTGTGGGCCTTTAGAATGGTCCTGTGGGGGTCTAGAAGGGTCTGGAGGCATTTAAAACTGTCCTGAGAGGCTCTAGAAAGGTCTGGGTGCCTTTATAAGGGTACTGAGGGGCATTAGAAGGGTCTTGTGGCCCTTATAAAAGCCCTGAGGGGAATTAGCAGGGTCTGGTGGAGTTTAGAAGGGTCCTGAGGGGCTCTATAAGGGTCTGGGGGCCTTTATAAATGCCTTCAGGGGCTCTAGAAGGGCCTGGGGGCCTTTAGAAAGGCCCTGAGGGGCATTAGAAGGGTCTGGGGGGCTTTAGAATGGTCCTGAGTGGCATTAGAAGGGTCTGGGTGCCTTTAGAAATGTCCTGAGGGGCTCTAGAAGGGTCTGGGTGCCTTTAGAAATGTCCTGAGGTGCATTAGAAGGGTATGGGGTCCTTTAGAAAGGCCCTGAGTGGCATTAGAAGGGTCTTGGGGCCTTTAGAAGGGTCATGAGGGGCATTACAAGGGTCTGGGGGCCTTTAGAATGGTCCTGAGGGGGTCTAGAAGGGTCTGGAGGCACGTAAAACTGTCCTGAGAGACTCTAGAAGGTCTGGGTTCCTTTATAAGGGTCCTGAGGGGCATTAGAAGGGTCTGGGTGCCCTTATAAAAGACCTGAAGGGAATTAGCAGGGTCTGGGGGACTTTAGAAGGGTCCTGAGGGGCTCTATAGGGGTCTGGGGGCCTTTAGAAAGGTCTTCAGGAGCTCTAGAAGGGTCTGGGGGCGTTTAGAAAGGCCCTGTGGGGCATTAAAGGGTCTGGGGGCCTTTAGAATGCTCCTGAGGGGCAGTAGAAGGGTCTGGGGACCTTTATAAAGGCCCTGACGGGCATTAGAATGGTCTGCGGGCCTTTAGAAGTGTCCTGAGGGGCTCTAGAATGGTCTGGGGGCCTTTATAAGGGTCCTGACGGGCTCTAGAAGGGTCTGGGAACCTTTAGAACGGTTCTGAGGGGCATTAGAAAGGTCTTGTGGCCTTCATAATGGTCCTGAAAGGCATTAGAAGGGTCTGGGGGCTTTTAGATGGGTCCTGAGGCAATCTAGAAGGGTCTAGGGGCCTTTACATGGGTCTTGAGGGTCATTAGAAGGGTCTGGGGGCCTTTAGAAAGGCCCTGAGGGGCTCTATAAGGGTCTGGGGGCCTTTAGAATGGTCCTGAGTGGATCTAGAAGGGTCTGGAGGCATTTAAAACTGTCCTGAGAGGCTCTAGAAGGGTCTGGGGACTTTTAGAAAGGCCCTGTGGGGCATTAGAATGGTCTGGGGGCCTTTAGAATGCTCCTGAGGGGCAGTAGAAGGGTCTGGGGACCTTTAGAAAGGCCCTGACGGGCATTAGAATGGTCTGCGGGCCTTTAGAAGTGTCCTGAGGGGCTCTAGAATGGTCTGGGGGCCTTTATAAGGGTCCTGACGGGCTCTAGAAGGGTCTGGGAACCTTTATAAATGCCCTGAGGGACATTAGAAGGGTCTGAGGGCCTTTAGAAAGGTCCTGAGGGGCATTAGAAGGGTCTTGTGGCATTCATAAGGGTCCTGAATGGCATTAGAAGGGTCTGGGAGCTTTTAGAAGGGTCCTGATGCAATCTAGAAGGGTCTACGGGCCTTTACATGGGTCTTGAGGGTCATTAGAAGGGTGTGGAGGCCTTTAGAAAGGCCCTGAGGGCCTCTAGAAGGATCTGGGGGCTATTAGAAGCGTCCTGAGGGGGTCCAGAAGGGTCTGGGGGCCTTTTTAAAGGCCCTCAGGGGGATTATAAGGGTCTTGCGGCCTTTAGAAAGGCCCTGAGTGGCATTAGAAGGGTCTGGGGTCATACAGAAAGGCCCTCAGAGGTTCTAGAAGTGTCTGGGGTACTTTAGAAAGGCCCTTAAGGACATTAGAAGGGTCTGAAGGCCTTTAGAAGGGTCCTGAGGGGCATTAGAAGTGTCTGAAGGCCTTTAAAAGGGTCCTGAGAGGCATTTGTATGGTCTGGGGGCCTTTAGAAAGGCTATGAGGTGGATTAGAAGGGTCTGGGGGCCTTTAGAATCGTCCTGAGTGGCTCTAGAATGGTCTGGGGGCCTCTAGAAGGGTCCTGAGGGGCTCTAGAAAGATCTGGGGTCATTTAGAAGTGTCCTGAGTTGCTCTAAAAGTGTCTCGGGGCCCTTCAAAGGGTCCTGATGGGCATTAGACGGGTCTGGGGGCCTTTAGAAATGCCCTGCGGGGCATTAGAAAGGTCTGGGGCCTTTTAGAAGGGTCTTGAGGGGATCTAGAAGGGTCTGGGGGCCTTTAGAATGCTCTTGAGGGGCAGTAGAACGGTCTGGGAACCTTTATAAAGGCCCTGACGGGCATTAGAATGGTCTGCCAGCCTTTAGATGTGTCCTGAGGGGCTTTGGAATGGTCTGGGGGCCTTTATAAGGGTCCTGACGGGCTCTAGAAGGGTCTGGGAACCTTTATAAATGCCCTGAAGGGCATTAGAATGGTCTGAGGGTCTTTAGAAAGGTCCTGAGGGGCATTAGAAGGGTGTGGATGCTTTTATAAGGGTCCTGAAAGGCATTAGAAGGGTCTGGGGGCTTTTAGAAGGGTCAAGTGCAATCTAGAAGGGTCTGGGGGCCTTTACATGGGTCTTGAGGGTCATTAGAAGGGTGTGCAGGCCTTTAGAAAGGCCCTGAGGGGCTCTAGAAGGGTCTGGGGTCTATTATAAGCGTCCTGAGGGGGTCCAGAAGGGTCTTGGGGCCTTTTTAAAGGCGCTCAGTGGGATTATAAGGGTCTCTCGGCCTTTAGAAACGCCCTGAGTGGCATTAGAAGGGTCTGGGTGCCTTTAGAAATGTCCTGAGGAGCTCTAGAAGGGTCAGGGTGCCTTTAGAAAGGCCCTGAGGGGCATTAGAAGGGTCTGGGTTCATATAGAAAGGCCCTCAGAGGTTCTAGAAGTGTCTGGGGTACTTTAGAAATGTCCTGAGGAGATTTAGAAGGGTCTGGGGGCCTTTAGAAGGCTCCTGAGGGGCATTAGAAGGGTCTGTGGGCTTTTAGAATGGTCCTGAGGGGGTCTAGAAGGGTCTGCAGGCATTTAAAACTGTCCTGAGAGGCTCTAGAAGGGTCTGGGTGCCTTTATAAGGGTCCTGAGGGGCATTAGAAGGGTCTGGGTGCCCTTATAAAAGCCCTGAGGGGAATTAGCAGGGTCTGGGGGAGTTTAGAAGGGTCCTGAGGGGCTCTATAAGGGTAAGGGGGCCTTTAGAATGGTCTTCAGGGGCTCTAGAAGGGTCTGGGGACCTTTAGAAATGTCCTGAGGGGCATTAGAAGGGTATGGGGGCCTTTAGAAAGGCCCTGAGGTGCATTACAAGGGTCTGGGGTCATATAGAAAGGCCCTGAGAGGTTCTAGAAGTGTCTGTGGTACTTTGGAAAGGCCCTGAGGGGCATTAGAAGGGTCTGGGGGCTTTTAGAAGGGTCCTGAGGGGCATTAGAAGGGTCTGGAGGCCTTTAGAATGGTCCTGAGGGGGTCTAGAAGGGTCTAGGGGCCTTTACATGGGTCTTGAGGGTCATTAGGAGGGTGTGGAGGCCTTTAGAAAGGCCCTGAAAGGCTATAGAAGGGTCTGGGGGTATTTTGATGGGTTCTGAGGCAATCTGGAAGGGTCTGGGGGTCTTTACATGGGTCTTGAGGGGCATTAGAAGGGTCTGAGTGTATTTAGAAAGGTCCTGAGGGGCATTAGAAGGGTCTTGTGGCCTTTATAAGGGTCCTGAAAGGCATTAGAAGGGTCTGGGGGGCTTTAGATGGGTCCTGAGGCAATCTCGATGGGTGTGGGGCCCTTTACATGGGTCTTGAGGGTCATTAGAGGGTTCTGGGGTCCTTTAGATAGTCACTGAGTGGCATTAGAAGGGTCCGGGGGCATTTATAAAGGTCCTGAGGGGCATTAGAAGGGTCTTGTGGCCTTCATAAGGGTCCTGAAAGGCATTAGAATGCTCTGGGGGCTTTTAGTTTGGTCCTGAGGCAATCTAGAAGGGTCTAGGGGCCTTTACATGGGTCTTGGGTGTCATTAGAAGGGTGTGGAGGCCTTTAGAAAGGACCTGAGGGGCTCTAGAAGGGTGTGGGGGCTATTAGAAGCGTCCTGAGGGGGTCCAGAAGGGTCTGGGGGCCTTTTTAAAGGCCCTCAGGGGGATTATAAGGGTCTCGCGTCCTTTAAAAATGTACTGAATGGCATTACAAGGGTCTGGGGTCATATAGAAAGGCCCTGAGATGTTCTAGAAGTTTCTGGGGTACTTTAGAAAGGCCCTGAGGGGCATTAGAAGGGTCTGGGGGCCTTTAGAAGGGTCCTGAGGGGCATTAGAAGGGTCTGGGGGCTTTTAGAAGGGCTCTGAGGGGCATTTGAATGGTCTGACAGCGTTTAGAAAGGCCCTGAGATGTTCTAGAAGTTTCTGGGCTACTTTAGAAATGTCCTGAGGGGCTCTAGAAGGGTCTGGGGGCCTTTAGAAAGGACCTGAGGGGCTCTAGAAGGGTCTGGGGGCCTCTAGAAGGGTCCTGAGGGGCTCTAGAAAGATCTGGGTTCCTTTAGAAATGTCCTGAGGTGCTCTTAAAGTGTCTCGTGGCCTTTCGAATGGTCCTGAGGGGCTCTAGAAGGGTCTGGGGGCCTTTAGAAATGTCCTGAGGGGCATTAGAAGGTTATGGGGTCCTTTAGAAAGGCCCTGAGGGGCATTATAAGGGTCTGGGGTCATATAGAAAGGCCCTGAGAGGTTCTTGAAGTGTCTGGGGAACTTTAGAAAGGCCCTGAGGGGCATTAGAAGGGTCTGGGGGCCTTTAGAAGGGTCCTGAGGGACATTAGAAGGGTCTGGGGGCCTTTAGAAGAGTCCTGAGGGGCATTAAAAGGGTGTGGAGGCCTTTAGAAAGGCCCTGAAAGGCTATAGAAGGGTCTGGGGGCTTTTAGATGGGTTCTGAGGCAATCTTGAAGGGTCTGGGGGTCTTTACATGGGTCTTGAGGGGCATTAGAAGGGTCTGAGTGCCTTTAGAAAGGTCCTGAGGGGCATTAGAAGGGTCTTGTGGCCTTTATAAGGGTCCTGAAAGGCATTAGAATGGTCTGGGGGGCTTTAGATGGGTCCTGAGGCAATCTAGATGGGTCTGGGGGCCTTTACATGGGTCTTGAGGGTCATTAGAGGGGTCTGGGGTCCTTTAGATAGTCCCTGAGTGGCATTAGAAGGGTCCGGGGGCCTTTAGAAAGGTCCTGAGGGGCATTACAACGGTCTGGGTGCCTTTAGAAAGATCCTGACAGGCTCTAGAAGGGTCTGGGGCCTTTAGAAGCATCCTGAGGGGCTGTAGAAGGGTCTGGGGGCCTTTCGAAGGGTCCTGATGGGTTCTAGAAAGATCTTGGGGCCTTTAGGAATGTCGTGAGTGGCTCTAGAAGGGTCTGGGGGCCTTTAGAAGGTTTCTGAGGGGCATTTGAATGATCTGCGGTCCTTTAGAAATGCCCTGAGGTGCATTAGAAGGGTCTGAGGGCTTTAGAAAGGCCCTGAGGGTCTGCAGAAGGGTCTGGGTGCCTTTCGAATGGTCCTGAAGTGCTCTAGAAAGGTCTGATGTTTTTTAGAAGGGTCTTGAGTGGCTCTAGAAGGGTCTGGCGGCTGTAGAATGGTCCTGAGGTGCTCTAGAAGGGTCTGGGGCCCTTTAGAACAATCTAGAGGGGCTCTAGAAGCGTCTGGGGTCCTTTAAAAGGGTCCTGAGGGGCTCTAGAAGGGTCTGGGTTCCTTTAGAAGGGCCTTGAGGGGCGTTAGATGGGTCTGGGGGCCTTTAGAAACACCCTGAGTGGCTCTAGAATGGTCTGGGTATCTTTTGAAATGGCCTTGAGGGGCTCCAGAAGTGTCTGGGTGCCTTTAGAAAGGTCTTGTGTGGCTCTAGAAGGGTCTGGGGGTCTTTACAATGGATCTGAGTGGCTCTAGAGGAGTCTGGGGGCCTTTAGAAAGGTCCTAAAGGGCTCTAGTGTGGTCTGGGTGCTATTTGAAAGGCCCTGAAGGGCATTAGATGGGTCTGGCGACCTTTAGAAAAGCCCTGAGGGGCATTAGAAGGGTCTGGGTGCCTTTGGATGGATCTGAGGGGCATTAGAATGTTCTGGGGGCCTTTAGAAGGGTCCTGAGGGGCTCTGGAAGGGTCTCGGGGCCATTTGAAGCGTCTTGAGGGGCTCTAGAAGGGTCTGGGTGCCTTTAGAAAGGTCTTGAGGGGCGTTAGATGGGTCTGGGGGCCTTTAGAAACACCCTGAGTGGCTCTAGAATGGTCTGGGTATCTTTTGAAATGGCCTTGAGGGGCTCCAGAAGTGTCTGGGTGCCTTTAGAAAGGTCTTGTGTGGCTCTAGAAGGGTCTGGGGGTCTTTACAATGGATCTGAGTGGCTCTAGAGGAGTCTGGGGGCCTTTAGAAAGGTCCTAAAGGGCTCTAGTGTGGTCTGGGTGCTATTTGAAAGGCCCTGAAGGGCATTAGATGGGTCTGGCGACCTTTAGAAAAGCCCTGAGGGGCATTAGAAGGGTCTGGGTGCCTTTGGATGGATCTGAGGGGCATTAGAATGTTCTGGGGGCCTTTAGAAGGGTCCTGAGGGGCTCTGGAAGGGTCTCGGGGCCATTTGAAGCGTCTTGAGGGGCTCTAGAAGGGTCTGGGTGCCTTTAGAAAGGTCTTGAGGGGATCTAGAGGAGTCTGGAGGCCTTTAGATAGGTCGTGAACGGCTCTAGAGGGGTCTGGGGGCCTTTAGAATGACCCTGAATGGCATTAGATGGGTCTGGGGGCCTTTAGAAAAGTCCTAAGGGGCATTAGAAGCTCTGGGCTCCTTTAGAAAGGCCCTAAGGGGCATTAGAAGGGTCTTGGGGCCTTTAGAAATGCCCTGAAAGGCTCTAGAAGGGTCTGGGGTCCTTTAGAAAGGCCCTGAGGGGCTCTACAAGAGTCTGGGCGCCTGTAGAAGGGTCCTGAGGGGCTCTAGAATGGTTTGGAGACCTTTATAAAGGACCTGACGAGCTCTAGAAGGGTCTGGGGGCCTTTAAAAGAGTCCTGAGGGGCTCTAGAAGCGTCTTCGGGCCTTTAGAATGGTCTTGAGGGGAATTACCAGGGTCTGGGGGCCTTTAGAAGGGTTCTGAGGGGCATTACAAGGGTCTGGGTACCGTTAGAAAGGTCCTGTGAGGTCTAGAAAGGTCTGTGGGCCTTTGAAGGGTCCTGACAGGTTCTATAAATGTCTGGGGGCCTTTAGAAGGGTCCTGAGGGGCATTAGAAGGGTCTGGGGGTCTTTAGAAGGGTCTTGAGGGTCTCTAGATGGGTCTGGGGGCCTTTAGAATGGCCGTTAGGGGTCCTAGAAGAGTCTGGGGGCCTTTAGATAGGTCCTGAAGGGCTCTAGTGTGGTCTGAGGTCCTTTATAAAGGCCCTGAGGGTCATTAGATGAGTCTTGGGACCTTTACAAGGTCTTGAGGGGCATTAGAAGGGTCTGGGGTCCTTTAGAAAGACCCTGAGTTGCATTACAAGGGTCTGGTGTCCTTTAGAAGGGTCCTGAGGGGCTCTAGAAGAGTCTGGGGGCCTTTAGATGTGTCTTGAGGGGCTCTAGAAGGGTTTGGGGTCCTTTAGAAAGGACCTGAAGGTCTCTAGAAGGGTCTGGGGGCTTTTAGATATGTTCTGAGGGGCTCTAAATGGGTCTGGGTGCCATTAGAAGGGTCCTGAGGGGCTCTAGAAGAATCTGGGAGCGTTTAGAAAGGACTTGAGGGGCTCTAGAAGGGTCTGGGGGCCTTTAGAATGGGCCTGAGGGGCTCTAGAAGAGTGTTGGGGTCGTTAGAAGGGTCCTGAAGGGCATTAGATGGGTCTGGGGTCCTTAAGAAGGGTCCTGAGGGGCTCTGGAAAAGTCTGGGGTCCCTTTGAATCGTCTTGAGGGGCTCTAGAAGGGTCTGTCGGCCTTTAGAATGGTCCTGACGGGCTCTAGAAGGGTCTGGGAACCTTTATATATGCCCTGAGGGGCATTAGAATGGTCTGAGGGCCTTTTGAAGGGTTCTGAGGGGCATTAGAATGGGGCGCACCCACCCTCCCCGAGCACCCACCCCAAACATTCACCCGTTAGCAATTAAGCACCCACCCCAAACATTCACCCATCAAGCAATTAAGCACCCACCCAGCGACAAAACAAATTAATTACATAGCCAAGCCCCCAGATAACACTCCTCAAAAAAACCTCTCAAAAACAATGCCTAAAAGAGAAAGCACTCAATCAAAACACACACACAAAAAAACAAAAAAGAAACTAAAAGAAGAAATTTTCAACTCAGACAGCCACCATGTTTAAATCCGGCATCCACCATTTTGAAGCCAACTCCCGCCATTTTCAGATCGGGCAGCCACCATTTTTGAATCGGGTGGCGGCCATTTTGAAGCCAACTCCCGCCATTTTGAGGTCGGGCAGCCGCCATATTTGAATCGGGCGGAGGCCATATTGAAGCCGACTCCCGCCATTTTGAGTTCAGGCGGCAGCCATTTTTGAATCGGGCGACGGCCATTTTGACGCAGATTCCAGCCATTTTGAGGCCCCCAGACCATTCTAGAGCCCCTCAGATCCTTTCTAAAGGCTCCCAGACTCTTCTAGACCCCTCAGGACTTTTGTAACGGCCCCCAGACCCATCTAGAGCCCCTCTGACATTTCTAAAAGCCCCCAGACCCTTCTAGAGCCCCTCAGGACCATTTTAAAGGCCCCCAGACCCTTCTAATCCACCTCAGGGCCTTTCTAAAGGCCCACAGACCATTCAAATGCCCCTCAGAACCCTTCTAAAGGCCCCCAGACCCTTCTAATGCCCCTCAGGGCCGTTCTAAAGTACCCCAGACACTTCTAGAACCTCTCAGGGCCTTTCTATATGACCCCAGACCCTTCTAATGCCACTCAGTGCCTTTCTAAAGGCCGTGAGACCCTTATAATCCCCCTGAGGGCCTTTAAAGAGGCCCCCAGACCTTTCTGGACCCCCTCAGGACGCTTCTATTAGCCCCCAGACCCTTCTAGAGCCCCTCAGGGCCTTTCTAAAGGCCTGCACACCCTTCTAATGACCCTCAAGACCCATGTAAAGGCCCCTAGACCCTTCTAAATTGCCTCAGGACCCATATAAAAGCCCCCAGACACTTCTAATGCCTTTCAGGACCCTTATGAAGGCCACAAGACCCTTCTAATGCCCCTCAGGTGCTTTCTAAAGGCCCTCAGACCCTTCTAATGCCCCTCAGGGCATTTATAAAGGTTCCCAGACCCTTCTAGAGCCCCTCAGGACCATTATAAAGGCCCCCAGACTCTTTTAGAGCCCCTCAGGGCCATTCTAAATGCCACAGACCCTTCAAGAGCCCCTCAACATCCTTCTAAGGGCTCCCTGAACCTTCTAGAGCCCCTCAGGGCCTTTCCAAAGGCCCCCAGACCCTTCTAGAGACCCTCTGGACATTTCTAAAGGCCCCCAGACCCTTCTAGATCCCCTCAAGACCCTCCTAAAATGCCCCAGACCTTTCTAATGCCCCTCAGGGCATTTCTAAAGGACCCCAGACCCATCTAATGCCCCTCAGGACGATTCTAAATGCCCTGAGACATTTTAGAGCACCTCAGGACATTTCTAAAGCAACCCAGATCTTTCTAGAGCGCCTCAGGACGATTCTAAAGGCCCCCAGACCCTTCTAATCCACCTCAGGGCCTTTCTAAAGGCCCCCAGACCATTCAAATGAGCCTCAGGACTCTTTTAAAGGCCCCCAGAACCTTCTAATGCCCCTCAGGACCCTTCTAAAGGCCTCCACACCTTTCTAATGACCCTCAAGACCCATGTAAAGGCCCCCAGACCCTTCTAGATTGCCTCAGGACCCATCTAAAAGCCCCCAGACCCTTCTAATACCTTTCAGGGCCTTTCTAAAGGCCTCCACACCCTTCTAATGACCCTCAAGACCCATGTAAAGGCCCCTAGACCCTTCTAGATTGCCTCAGGACCCATCTAAAAGCCCCCAGACCCTTCTAATGCCTTTCAGGACCCTTATGAAGGCCACAAGACCCTTCTAATGCCCCTCAGGACCTTTCTAAAGGCCCTCAGACCCTTCTAATGCCCCTCAGGGGATTTATAAAGGTTTCCAGACCCTTCTAGAACACCTCAGGACCCCTATAAAGACCCCCAGACCATTCTAGATCCCCTCAGGACACTTCTAAAGGCCCGCAGACCATTCTAATGCCCGTCAGGGCCTTTAAAAAAGTCCCCAGACCCTTCTACTGCCCCTCAGGAGCATTCTAAAGGCCCCCAGACCCTTCTAATGCCCTACAGGGCCTTTCTAAAGGTCCCCAGACCCTTCTAGAGCCCCTGAAGACCCTTCTAAAGGCCCCCAGACCCTTATAGATCCCCTCAGGACCCTTCTAAAGTCCCCCAGACCCTACTAATTCCCCTCAAGGCTTTTATAAGGGCACCCAGACCCTTCTAGAGCCCCTGAAGACCCTTCTAAAGGCCCCCTGACCCTTATAGAGCCCCTCAGGACCCTTCTAAAGTCCCCCAGACCCTGCTAATTCCCCTCAGGGCTTTTATAAGGGCACCCAGACCCTTCTAATGCCCCTCAGGACCCTTATAAAGGCACCCAGACCCTTCTAGAGCCTCTCAGGACAGTTTTAAATGCCTCCAGACCCTTCTAGACCCCCTCAGGACCATTCTAAAGGCCTCCAGACACTTCTAATGCCCCTTAGGACCCTTCAGAAGGCCCCCATACCCTTCTAATGCCCCTCAGGGCCTCTCTAAATTACCCCAGACACTTCTAGAACCTCTCAGAGCCTTTCTATATGACACCAGACCCTTCTAATGCCACTCAGGGCCTTTCTAAAGGCCGCGAGACCCTTATAATCCCCCTGAGGGCCTTTAAAAAGGCCCCCAGACCATTCTGGACCCCCTCAGGATGCTTCTAATAGCCCCCACACCCTTCTAGAGCCCCTCAGGGAATCTATGGAATCATAGAACAACCAGGTTGGAAGAGACCCACTGGATCATCGAGTCCAACTGTTCCTGTCAAACAGTAAACATTGCCCCTCGGCACCTTGTCCATCTGTGCCTTAAACACCTCCAGGGAAGATGAATCAACCCCCTCCCTGGGCAGCCTCTGACACTGCCCAATGACCCTTTCCATGAAAAAGTTTTCCTAATCTCCAGCCTAAATCTCCCCTGGTGGAGCTTGAGGCCACTCCCTCTCGTCCTGTCCCCAGTCACTTGGGAGAAGGGGCCAGCTCCCTCCTCTCCACAACTTACTTTCAGTTAATTGTAGAGAGCAATGAGGTCTCCCCTCAGCTTCCTCTCCTCCAGGATCAACACCCCCAGCTCTCTCAGCTGTTCCTTATAAGGCCTTTTCTCCCGCCCCTTTACTAGCTTTGTTGCTCTTCTCTGAACTTTCTCCGGAGCCTCAACATCCTTCTTGTGGTGAGGGGCCCAGAAGCGAACACAGGATTCAAGAATCGGTCTCACCATTGCTGAGTACAGAGGGAGAACAACCTCCCTGGAGTCCAATTGTATGAGGTTTAACAAGGCCAAACACCAGGTCCTGCTTCTATGATTCTACGTGTTACATAATCACATTCTCATGCACCATTTAGATAGAATTGAGCATTGATCTCTCTCATACAGTAGCAAAATCGCAGAGACTGAGCTATTTCTCAGCAGCCAATGAAGCAGCAAACTCTAAAGGGCATTTTCAACTTTTTGTTATTGGTCCTATTCTTGCCCTTCTCCCAACAACCTTAACATTGCATGCAGCCCCATCTTTTGTGTAGTCATCAGGCTAGTCATCACCCTACGCAGAGCTACAGACTGGGAGAAGCCTGGCTGGAAAACTGCCAGGAGGAGAGGGACCTGGGGGTGTCAGTCGACAGCTGACTGACCATGAGCCAGCAGTGTGCCCAGAAGGCCAATGGCATCCTGGCTTGTGTCAGAAATGGTATGACCAGCAGGTCCAAGGAGGTGATTCTCCCTCTGTACTCAGCACTGGTGAGGCCGCTCCTTGAATCCTGCGTTCAGTTCTGGACCTCTCAGCAAGGATGTTGAGGTTCTGGAGCGAGTCAAGAGAAGAGCCACGAAGCCGGTGAAGGGACTGGAGGACAGGCCCTATGAGGAGCAGCTGAGAGAGCTGGGGTTGTTTAGCCTGGAGAAGAGGAGGCTGAGAGGAGACCTCATTGTTCTCTGCAACTACCTGAAGGGAGGATGCAGAGAGGAGGGAGCTGGGCTCTTCTCCCAAGGGACAGGGGACAGGACAAGAGGGAATGACCTCAAGCTCCACCAGGGGACATTTAGGCTGGAGATTAGGAGGAAGTTTTTCACACAGGGGGTCATTGGGCAGCGTCAGAGGCTGCCCAGGGAGGGGATTGACTTGCCTTCCCTGGAGGTGTTTAAGGCACAGGTGGATGAGGTCTTGAGGTACTCGGTTTAGCATTTGATAGGAAGGGTTGGACTAGAAGATCCGATGGGTCCCTTCCAACCTGGTTGTTCTATGATTCTGTGATAATGTCCAGGCTGAGAAGAACAATAAAACGGTCACAGAGAAGCTAACTATAACAGCAGACTCCAGACATAAGAGGAAAGGCTCTGAAACTCCTACATTTGCATCAAGGACAGAGACAGCCTGTGCTTCTATCGGCTGAGTTGCGGCTCTTCCTCTCACAGAACTAACTCGATATGACCACTGCCGTGACATCATTAGTCAGGCTCCAGTTTCAGGGGCCGTGAATCCCAGGCACATACAAAAAGCAAGTCAGCTCGGGCCCCGTGCCTCTGAGTTACAGAGCGCTGGGCCAGGTAGGAGGAGAGGGGAAGAAAATGCCCTAAAACTCTACTACTTCAGACATCTTGAAGATATCAACACACAGACTTTTTCCACAGCAGTTCTCTGAGCAGAAGCTTAGAGGAACATTTCAGCCTAAGAGTGTTATAAAGCTACATGTATACGTAAAAAAGAGCTGACTAGTTTGAAAGGCACAAGGAGCCCTACAGACAGGCAGAGGATTATAGAAAAGGGCAGGGACTAGCACAAAGATTCAGAAACAGTAAGAGGAGTAAAGGGGAGCATCAAGATACAGAGTGAATGTAAAAGCTGGAACAGCAACAGTGAGCAATACAAAGGGATAGAGAAAGAAAAAGAGAGATGGAAAGAGAGAAAAAAAGAGAGAAAGAAAAGCAAAGCATTTTCAGGTGCAGAGAAAGAACAAACTGCAAGGATCAAACCAGTGAAATTGTAGGGGGAAAGAATGAGAAATACAGAATAGGACAAAGATGGAAAAGAAAAAAAAAAAAGTGTGGGCAGAGAACAGATGCTGAAGACTGGGAAAAGGAGAGAAAAGAGCACAGAGAAATAAAAGGGCAGGGTTATAGGGATCCCAGGAGACAAAAATTGTAGCAGCAGCACAATAAATAAAAGGAACCAAAAAGTCCACCTTTAAAAAGTTTGCTATCTCCTCCCATCACTGTCGCAACAAGCAGCAGTGCAGCGAAAGCACACATACTATCATTTCTCATAAGGATGCTTTCAGGCATAGTAACAGCAGAGCTCTTGCCGAGAATGTAAAGGAGAGTCAATCAAATGCAGCTGCTCCCCAGACCATATTTATACCTTTGAGAGAGTTCGCCCCACCCCATTCACAGGTGATGCTTGTGAAGGCCCAGGGTGTATATAAGCCCCAGGCCTTGCCTGGGGAGGTCATTCAGCCTCTGGTTTCCCTTGAGATTGGAGCTCTGCTGGTGTTTTAACTCCTTGTGTTGGATGAGGGCTGGAATGGTAAGGGGTTTTTTTTTTGGTTTTTAATAGCACTTTGTCTGTGAGGCAACTTGTTGCTGTTCTTCATTCTGGGCAGGGGGGTGGGGGATGGTGATGCATTCATCCTAGAGTATCTCCAGTTTGTTGCTGGCAGCATATGGGGGATAAAAATTTCTGTTAGCTCGGGCACTGCTTTTCTTGAATTGAGCTCCTAAAGCCTGCAGCCGTCTCATATTTTGATGCTGTACTTTTCTGTTTCTTTTTTTCTTGTAGATGCTGAAGAGGGAGCCGGTGACTGCACGATTATTTCCATAAGCAGACCTGACTTAAGCAGCTTTGGCCAAGGAGAGCTTCAGCGGTGGCCCTCTGCAAGCTAAGTTGAGGGGACAGAGTCGATAAGCGGGAGGTGGCTTGGGGATAGCAGCCCTAGGCATGGTGGGTGAGGAGGGTAGTTTCTGCTAGTCTCTGGAGCCACGGAGGGGGATAACCAAAACAGCGTGGGAGAAGCCATTGGAGCAGTAGCCGAGGGGGTTGAATGCTGAGGAAGCAGAGCTTAATGTTTGAGTTTGGTTGCAGACTAGCTTGGCTTGGCTGTGCTCTGCAGTCGAGGCAGTGTGAGCAAAAGCAGGCAAGAGGTTTGGAATTCTTTGGTCATTGCAGAGAGTCAGGGACTGGGCTAGTAACATTGTGGGGAAAATGGAAAAAAAAAAAAACACCCGCAGACTGGGGAAAAAGATGAAAAAGGAAAAAAGAACTATGGACACAAGACAGATACTAAAGACCGGGGGGAAGCGGGGCGGGGTGGGGAGAAAGAGAAAACAACACAGAAAAATAAAAGAGTATGGTTATAGGGATGCCAGAAAATAAAAATTGTATTGCAGTACAGTAAATGAAAGGAACCGAAAAGTCTAGCTCTAAGATCTTTGCTATCTAGTCACCTCACCGTCACGAGAAGGGGCATCGCAATGAGAGCTCGCATACTGTTATTTCTGATAAGAATGCTTTTGGGCATAATAACGGCATAGTTCTTAGCAAAAATGTAAGGTATAGTCAGTAAAACACGTGTGCTCCCCATTTCCTATTTATCCCTTTGAGATAGTTCACCCCATCCCCTTCACAGGTGATGTGCATGAAGGCCCAGGGTGTATATAAGCCCCAGGCCTTGCCCACAGAGTTCATTCGGCCTCTGGCTTCCCTCGAGGTCAGAGCTCTGCCGCCGCTCTACCTTCTTGCGGCCGATGAGGGTGTGCTGGAAAGGTAAGCTTATTTTTTTTTCTTTTACAGTGCTTTGTCTTTGTTTAGCATTTCTGGTTATGGGGTCAGTTCTGGGTGTTCCTCATTCTGTGGGGTCGATGTTTTTATCCTAGAATCTCTGCAGTTTGTAGTTGGCTCCTTACGGGACATAACAATTTAGATTTTAGTACACTTGCCTAGAGGAGCAAGTCGATTCCGTGGGTCGGTAGATGATGCAAGGGACCAGGGGAACCCTGGGAAAGGCTGAGAAGTACAGCTCTCGAGGAATATCAGCTCATAAGGGTCAAGGGATTAAAATATAGTGCAGGTTCTGTTAGGGAAAAACCAGAGTTCTTTGTCTGATTTTTCAGGGGTGCGGAAGGACTTTAATGGTTTAGAACTGGGAAAGGAAGATAGCTTCATCAGACTTTCTCGGATCGGTTTGGCGGTCAGATGCAAGCGTCATTCAGGTTTCTGTCGTTCCAGTCTCTCTGCAGCCAGTAGGAGGTAACGATGCGATTGAGACACAGATTCAGACACGAGGTATGGATTATTTGGACTCTCGTGTGGCAATTGCCAGTTTGCATATCGGAGGAATTTGATCTCGAGAAGTTTCGGTCGCCTTAAAAATGTAATCTCTGGGACTGAGATCTCTGCTCCCTCGTCCCTTCTACTTATTGCATTGTTTGAGTGACTTATTTGCACCCGTCCCGTCTTCATCTGTCTGAATATCGGATACTTTGCTACTTGAAAGTATGGATTTGCTGCCTATCTGCAGCGCAGGATTCCGTCCTTGTCTTCCACTGTATTTCTCAGGGAAGAGGACGGTCATCGTTTTGCCTCGTAACAGTTAACAGCTGAGCGATCATTCCTCATCCGGTCTGTGGGCACACGAGCCTCCCTCGTTTAGAAGAGCTTGGGATTTTTCCAAACTTACCGGCGAGATTTGCTCTATTATCACTCACAGCGGTCGGTACCTCGTTCCCGTTATCCATTGTGTGGATTTTTATGTTCATAGACTTTCCAGTTTAGGTCTTAAAGGAGTCAGTTCCCACCGTTGTGAGCTTTTCATCGGCTGCTTGCCTTTGTCCTTCCAGTCTCCATTACTGTCTGGTAAGTGTTCTGATTTTTTAGGTCTTCTGTGTCGATTCTTTTTGAGAACCGGTAAAGGTTGTAATTTTTCAAGTTCTTTTTGTTTACTGCTGTAACTAAAGTCTAGTAAATACCTAGAATTTTGATCCGCACAGCTCATCTGTCTTTTGTCCCGGCTATCGGCACTACTATGTTCCTGTAACGGGAGCGGCGGAGAGAAGAGGTAAGCGGACCGTGTGGCATTTTGGCGTGCCTGTGAGGTAGTTGGGCTCACTCTTAAGGGGCTGGCGGCGAGGAGGAAACTAAGTATGTCTCGAAGAGTAAAGTAGTAGCATTTGTTATCTCGATTATGTACGGAACCTTTGGTTTGGCAGGTGCCCTGACAGTTTTGCAGCGGGTTTAGTACAAGATGTCGGCAGTGAGCAGTGTGATGCTGACTTAGCACTCTGTTTGCTGTCTCTTTTTTTTTTTTGTGTGTGTGTATTATAGTCCAGGACAATGTGACAGTGCAGGATTTTTCCAGTTACTTGATGCAGTTAGAGGTTTTTTGCCTGGGATGGCTTTGGGTCCTCGGTCCTCAGGAAGTTAAGAGGGCTGTGGTTTTTGCCGGGAAGAGGGCAGAATGTCGAGAGCAGCAAGGAGGAGATTTAGCGTAGGGTAGAAGGTTGCGCGGGGAGAGTTTGCCTCGTTACAGATTTGGAGAAGGGTTTAATTTTCAGCCCCAAGCGAGCGTGCGCCAGGCAGGGCAGTTCCAGCCTGTATCTGTCTTTCAGGACCCTTATAAAGGCCACAAGACCCTTCTAATGCCCCTCAGGACCATTCTAAAGGCCCTCAGACCCTTCTAGTGCCCCTCAGGGCATTTATAAAGGTTCCCAGACCCTTCTAGAGCCTGTCAGGACCCTTATAAAGGCCCCCAGACCCCTCTAGAGCACCTCAGAACACTTCTAAAGGCCTGCAGACCATTCTAATGCCTGTCAGGGCCTTTATAAAGGTCCCCAGACCCTTCTACTGCCCCTCAGGAGCATTCTAAAGGCCCCCAGACTCTTCTAATGCCCCACAGGGCCTTTCTAAAGACCCCCAGACCCTTCTAGAGCCCCTCAAGACCCTTCTAAAGGCCCCCAGACCCTTATAGAGCCCCTCAGGACCAATCTAAAGTCCCCCAGACCCTGCTAATTCCCCTCAGGGCTTTTATAAGGGCACCCAGACCCTTCTAATGCCCCTCAGAACATTTCTAAAGGCACCCAGACCCTTGTAATGCCACTCAGGGCCTTTCTAAAGGCCGCGAGACCCTTATAATCCCCCTGAGGGCCTTTAAAAAGGCCCCCAGACCCTTCTGGACCCCCTCAGGACGCTTCTAAGAGCCCCCAGACCCTTCTAGAGCCCCTCAGGGCCTTTCTAAAGGCCTCCACACCCTTCTAATGACCCTCAAGACCCATGTAAAGGCCCCCAGACCCTTCTAGATTGCCTCAGGACCCATCTAAAAGCCCCCAGACCCTTCTAATGCCTTTCAGAGCCTTTCTAAAGGCCTCCACACCCTTCTAATGACCCTCAAGACCAATGTAAAGGCCTCTAGACCCTTCTAGATTGCCTCAGGACCCATCTAAAAGCCCCCAGACCTTTCTAATGCCTTTCAGGACCCTTATGAAGAACACAAGACCCTTCTAATGCCCCTCAGGACTTATCTAAAGGCCCCCAGACCCTTCTAATGCCCCTCAGGGCCCTTCTAAAGGCCCCCAGACCCTTCTAATGCCCCTCAGGGCCTTTCTAAAGTACCCCAGACACTTCTAGAACCTCTCAGGGCCTTTCTATATGACCCCAGACCCATGTAATGCCCCTCAGGACATTTCTAAAGGCCCCCAGACCCTTCTAATGCCCCTCAGGACATTTCTAAAGGCCCCCAGACCCTTCTAATGCCCCTCAGGACATTTCTAAAGGCCCCCAGACCCTTCTAATGCCCCTCAGGACATTTCTAAAGGCACCCAGACCCTTCTAATGACACTCAGGGCCTTTCTAAAGGCCGCGAGACCCTTATAATCCCCCTGAGGGCCTTTAAAAAGGCCCCCAGACCCTTCTGGACCCCCTCAGGACGCTTCTAATAGCCCCCAGACCCTTCTAGAGCCCCTCAGCGCCTTTCTAAAGGCCTCCACACCCTTCTAATGACCCTCAAGACCCATGTAAAGGCCCCCAGACCCTTCTAGATTGCCTCAGGACCCATCTAAAAGCCCCCAGACCCTTCTAATGCCTTTCAGGGCCTTTCTAAAGGCCTCCACACCCTTCTAATGACCCTCAAGACCCATGTAAAGGCCCCCAGACCCTTCTAGATTGCCTCAGGACCCATCCAAAAGCCCCCAGACCCTTCTAATGCCTTTCAGGACCCTTATGAAGGCCACAAGACCCTTCTAATGCCCCTCAGGACCTTTCTAAAGGCCCTCAGACCCTTCTAGTGCCCCTCAGGGCATTTATAAAGGTTCCCAGACCCTTCTAGAGCCCGTCAGGACCCTTATAAAGGCCCCCAGACCATTCTAGAGCCCCTCAGGACACATCTAAAGGCCCGCAGACCATTCTAATGCCCGTCAGGGCCTTTCTAAAGGTCCCCAGACCCTTCTACTGCCCCTCAGGAGCATTCTAAAGGCCCCCAGACCCTTCTAATGCCCGTCAGGGCCTTTCTAAAGGTCCCCAGACCCTTCTAGAGCCCCTCAAGACCCTTCTAAAGGCCCCCAGACCTTTATAGAGCCCATCAGGACCGTTCTAAAGTCCCCCAGACCCTGCTAATTCCCCTCAGGGCTTTTATAAGGGCACCCAGACCTTTCTAATGCCCCTCAGGACATTTCTAAAGGCCCCCAGAACCTTCTAGAGCCCCTCAGGACATTTCTAAAGGCACCCAGACCCTTCTACTGCCCCTCAGGACATTTCTATATGAACCCAGACCCTTCTAATGCCACTCAGGGCCTTTCTAAAGGTCCCAAGACCCTTCTACTGCCCCTCAGGAGCCTTCTAAAGGCCCCCAGACCCTTCTAATGCCCCTCAGGACATTTCTAAAGGCCCCCAGACCCTTCTAGAGCCCCTCAGGACATTTCTAAAGGCACCCAGACCCTTCTAATGCCACTCAGGGCCTTTCTAAAGGCCGCGATACCCTTATAATCCCCCTGAGGGCCTTTAAAAAGGCCCCCAGACCCTTCTGGACCCTTTCAGGACGCTTCTAACAGCCCCCAGACCGTTCTAGAGCCCCTCAGGGCCTTTCTAAAGGCCTCCACACACTTCTAATGACCCTCAAGACCCATGTAAAGGCCCCCAGACCCTTCTAGATTGCCTCAGGACCCATCTAAAAGCCCCCAGACCCTTCTAATGCCTTTCAGGGCCTTTCTAAAGGCCTCCACAACCTTCTAATGACCTCAAGACCCATGTAAAGGCCCCTAGACCCTTCTAGATTGCCTCAGGACCCATCTAAAAGCCCCCAGACCCTTCTAATGCCTTTCAGGACCCTTATGAAGGCCACAAGACCCTTCTAATGCCCCTCAGGACCTTTCTAAAGGCCCTCAGACCCTTCTAATTCCCCTCAGGGCATTTATAAAGGTTCCCAGACCCTTCTAGAGCCTGTCAGGACCCTTATAAAGGCCCCCAGACCATTCTAGAGCACCTCAGGACACTTCTAAAGGCCCGCAGACCATTCTAATGCCCGTTAGGGCCTTTCTAAAGGTCCCAAGACCCTTCTACTGCCCCTCAGGAGCATTCTAAAAGCCCCCGGACCCTTCTAATGCCCCTCAGGACATTTCTAAAGGTCCCCAGACCCTTCTACTGCCACTCAGGAGCATTCTAAAGGCCCCCAGACCCTTCTAATGCCCCACAGGGCCTTTCTAAAGGTCCCCAGACCATTCTAGAGCCCCTGAAGACCCTTCTAAAGGCCCCCAGACCCTTCTAATGCCCCTCAGGGCCTTTCTAAAGTACCCCAGACACTTCTAGAACCTCTCAGGGCCTTTCTATATGACCCCAGACCCTTCTAATGCCACTCAGGGCCTTTCTAAAGGCCGCGAGATCCTTATAATCCCCCTGAGGACCTTTAAAAAGGCCCCCAGACCCTTCTGGACCCCCTCAGGACGCTTCTAATAGCCCCCAGACCCTTCTAGAGCCCCTCAGGGTCTTTCTAAAGGCCTCCACACCCTTCTAATGACCCTCAAGACCCATTTAAAGGCCCCCAGACCCTTCTAGATTGCCTCAGGACCCATCTAAAAGCCCCCAGACCCTTCTAATGCCTTTCAGGACCCTTTCTAAATGCCTCCACACCCTTCTAATGACCCTCAAGACCCATGTAAATGCCCCCAGACCCTTCTAATGCATTTCAGGACCATTATGAAGGCCACAAGACCCTTCTAATGCCCCTCAGGACCTTTCTAAAGGCCCTCAGACCCTTCTAGTGCCCCTCAGGGCATTTATAAAGGTTCCCAGACCCTTCTAGAGCCTGTCAGGACCCTTATAAAGGCCCCCAGACCATTCTAGAGCACCTCAGGACACTTCTAAAGGCCCACAGACCGTTCTAATGCCCGTCAGGGCCTTTATAAAGGTCTCCAGACCCTTCTACTGCCCCTCAGGAGCATTCTAAAGGCCCCCAGACCCTTCTAATGCCCCACAGGGCCTTTCTAAATGTCCCCAGACCCTTCTAGAGCCCCTGAAGTCCCTTCTAAAGGCCCCCAGACCCTTCTAGAGCCCCTCAGGACCTTTCTAAAGGCACCCAGACCCTTCTAATGCCACTCAGGGCCTTTCTAAAGGCCGCGAGACCCTTATAATCCCCCTGAGGGCCTTTAAAAAGGCCCCCAGACCCTTCTCTACCCTTTCAGGACGCTTCTAATAGCCCCCAGACCCTTTTAGAGCCTTTCAGGGCCTTTCTAAAGGCCTCCACACCCTTCTAATGACCCTCAAGACCCATGTAAAGGCCCCTAGACCCTTCTAGATTGCCTCAGGACCCATCTAAAAGCCCCCAGACCCTTCTAATGCATTTCAGGACCCTTATCAATGCCACAAGACCCTTCTAAATGTCCCTCAGGACATTTCTAAAGGCCCTCAGACCCTTCTATTGCCCCTCAGGGCATTTATAAAGGTTCCCAGACCATTCTAGAGCCCGTCAGGACACTTATAAAGGTCCCCAGACCCTTCTACTGCCCCTCAGGAGCATTCTAAAGGCCCCCAGACCCTTCTAATGCCCCACAGGGCCTTTCTAAAGGTCCCCAGACCATTCTAGAACCCCTGAAGACCCTTCAAAAGGCCCCCAGACCATTATAGAGCACCTCAGGACCCTTCTAAAGTCCCCCAGACCCTGCTAATTCCTCTCAGGGCTTTTATAAGGGCACCCAGACGCTTCTAATGCCCTTCAGGACCCTTATAAAGGCACCCAGACCCTTCTAGAGCCTCTCAGGACAGATTTAAATGCCTCCAGACCCTTCTAGACCCCCTCAGGACCATTCTAAAGGCCCCCAGACCCTTCTAATGCCTTTCAGGGCCTTTCTAAAGGCCCCCAGACCCTTGTAATGCCCCTCAGGGCCTTTTTATAGGCCCCCAGACCCTTCTAATGCCCCTCAGGACATTTCTAAAGGCCCCCAGACCCTTCTAGACCCGCTCAGGACATTTCTAAAGGCACCCAGACCCTTCTAATGCCACTCAGGGCCTTTCTAAAGGCCGCGAGACCCTTATAATCCCCCTGAGGGTTTTTAAAAAGGCCCCCAGACCCTCCGGGACCGCCTCAGGATGCTTCTAATAGCCCCCAGACCCTTCTAATGCATTTCAGGGCCTTTCTAAATGCCTCCACACCCTTCTAATGACCCTCAAGACACATGTAAAGGCCCCCAGACCCTTCTAGATTGCCTCAGGACCCATCTAAAAGCCCCCAGACCCTTCTAATGCCTTTCAGGACCATTATGAAGGCCACAAGACCCTTCTAATGCCCCTCAGGACCTTTCTAAAGGCCCTCAGACCCTTCTAATGCCCCTCAAGACCCTTCTAAAGGCCCCCAGACCCTTATAGAGCCCCTAAGGACCCTTCTAAAGGCCCCCAGACCCTGCTAATTCTCCTCAGGGATTTTATAAGGGCACCCAGACCCTTCTAATGCCCCTCAGGACCCTTATAAAGGCCCCCAGACCATTCTAGAGCCCCTCAGGACACTTCTAAAGGCCCGCAGACCATTCTAATGCCCGTCAGGGCCTTATAAAGGTCCCCAGACCCTTCTACTGCCCCTCAGGAGCATTCTAAAGGCCCCCAGACCCTTCTAATGCCCCACAGGGCCTTTCTAAAGGTCCCCAGACCCTTCTAGAGCCCCTCAAGACCCTTCTAAAGGCCCCCAGACCCTTATAGAGCCCCTCAGGACCCTTCTAAAGGCCCCCAGACCCTGCTAATTCTCCTCAGGGCTTTTATAAGGGCACCCAGACCCTTCTAATGCCCCTCAGGACCCTTATAAAGGCACCCAGACCATTCTAGAGCCTCTCTGGACAGTTTTAAATGCCTCCAGACCCTTCTAGACCCCCTCAGGACCATTCTAAAGGCCCCCAGACCCTTCTAATGCCCATCAGGGCCTTTCTAAAGGCCCCCATACCCTTCTAATGCCCCTCAGGTCATTTCTAAAGGCACCCAGACCCTTCTAATGCCACTCAGGGCTTTTCTAAAGGCCGCGAGACCCTTATAATCCCCCTGAGGGCCTTTAAAAAGGCCCCCAGACCCTTCTAGACCCCCTCAGGATGATTCTAATAGAACCCAGACCCTTCTAGAGCCCCTCAGGGCCTTTCTAAAGGCCTCCACACCCTTCTAATGACCCTCAAGACCCATATAAAGGCCCCCAGACCCTTCTAGATTGCCTCAGGACCCATCTAAAAGCACCCAGACCCTTCTAATGCCTTTCAGGGCCTTTCTAAAGGCCTCCACACCCTTCTAATGACCCTCAAGACCCATGTAAAGGCCCCCAGACCCTTCTAGATTGCCTCAGGACCCATCTAAAAGCCCCCAGACCCTTCTAATGCATTTCAGGACCCTTATCAAGGCCACAAGACCCTTCTAATGCCCCTCAGGACCTTTCTAAAGGCCCTCAGACCCATCTAATGCCCCTCAGGGCATTTATAAAGGTTCCCAGACCCATCTACTGCCCCTCAGGAGCATTCTGAAGGCCCCCAGACCCTTCTAATGCCCCACAGGGCCTTTCTAAAGGTCCCCAGACCCCTCTAGAGCCCCTGAAGACCCTTCTAAAGGCCCCCAGACCCTTCTAGAGCCCCTCAGGGCCTTTCTAAAGGCCTCCACACCCTTCTAATGACCCTCAAGACCCATGTAAAGGCCCCTAGACCCTTCTAGATTGCCTCAGGACCCATCTAAAAGCCCCCAGACCCTTCTAATGCCTTTCAGGACCCTTATGAAGGCCACAAGACCCTTCTAATGCTCCTCAGGACCTTTCTAAAGGCCCTCAGACCCTTCTAGATCCCGTCAGGACCCTTATAAATGTCCCCAGACCATTCTACAGCCCCTCAGGAGCATTCTAAAGGCCCCCAGACCCTTCTAATGCCCCACAGGGCCTTTCTAAAGGTCCCCAGACCACTCTAGAGCCCCTGAAGACCCTTCTAAAGGCCCCCAGACCCTTATAGAGCCCCTCAGGACCATTCTAAAGTCCCCCAGACCCTGCTAATTCCCCTCAGGGCTTTTATAAGGGCACCCAGACCCTTCTAATGCCCCTCAGGACCCTTATAAAGGCACCCAGACCCTTCTAGAGCCTCTCAGGACAGTTTTAAATGCCTCCAGACCCTTCTAGACCCCCTCAGGACCATTCTAAAGGCCCCCAGACCCTTCTAATGCCCCTCAGGGCCTTTCTAAAGTACCCCAGACACTTCTAGAACCTCTCAGGGCCTATCTATATGACCCCAGGCCCTTGTAATGCCACTCAGGGCCTTTGTAAAGGCCACGAGACCCTTATAATTCGCCTTGACGGCCTTTAAAAAGTCCCCCAGACCCTTCTGGACCCTCTCAGGACGCTTCTAATAGCCCCCAGACCCTTCTAGAGCCCCTCAGGGCCTTTCTAAAGGCCTCCACACCCTTCTAATGACCCTCAAGACCCATGTAAAGGCCCCCAGACCCTTCTAGATTGCCTCAGGACCCATCTAAAAGCCCCCAGACCCTTCTAATGCCTTTCAGGGCCTTTGTAAAGGCCTCCACACCCTTCTAATGACCATCAAGACCCATGTAAAGGCCCCTAGACCCTTCTAGATTGCCTCAGGACCCATCTAAAAGCCCCCAGACCCTTCTAATGCCTTTCAGGACCCTTATGAAGGCCACAAGACCCTTCTAATGCCCCTCAGGACCTTTCTAAAGGCCCTCAGACCCTTCTAATGCCCCTCAGGGCATTTATAAAGGTTCCCAGACCCTTCTAATGCACCACGGGGCCTTTCTAAAGGTCCCCAGACTCTTCTAGAGCCCCTGAAGACCCTTCTAAAGGCCCCCAGACCCTTCTAATGCCCCACAGGGCCTTTCTAAAGGTCCCCAGACCCTTCTAGAGCCCCTCAAGACCCTTCTAAAGGCCCCCAGACCCTTATAGAGCCCCTCAGGACCCTTATAAAGGCACCCAGACCCTTCTAGAGCCTCTCAGGACAGTTTTAAATGCCTCCAGACCCTTCTAGACCCCCTCAGGACCATTCTAAAGGCCCCCATACCCTTCTAATGCCCGTCAGGTCATTTCTAAAGGCACCCAGACCCTTCTAATGCCACTCAGGGCCTTTCTAAAGGCCGCGAGACCCTTATAATCCCCCTGAGGGCCTTTAAAAAGGCCCCCAGACCCTTCTAGACCCCCTCAGGACGCTTCTAATAGTCCCCAGACCCTTCTAGAGCCCCTCAGGGCCTTTCTAAAGGCCTCCACACCCTTCTAATGACCTTCAAGACCCATGTAAAGGCCCCCAGACCCTTCTAGATTGCCTCAGGACCCATCTAAAAGCCCCCAGACCCTTCTAATGCCTTTCAGGGCCATTCTAAAGGCCTCCACACCCTTCTAATGACCCTCAAGACCCATGTAAAGGCCCCCAGACCCTTCTAGATTGCCTCAGGACCCATCTAAAAGCCCCCAGACCCTTCCAATGCCTTTCAGGACCCTTATGAAGGCCACAAGACCCTTCTAATGCCCCTCAGGACCTTTCTAAAGGCCCTCAGACCCTTCTAGAGCCCGTCAGGACCCTTATAAAGGTCCCCAGACCCTTCTACTGCCCCTCAGGAGCATTCTAAAGGCCCCCAGACCCTTCTAAGGCCCCACAGGGCCTTTCTAAAGGTCCCCAGACCCCTCTAGAACCCCTGAAGACCCTTCTAAAGGCCCCCAGACCCTTATAGAGCCCCTCAGGACCCTTCTAAAGTCCCCCAGACCCTGCTAATTCCCCTCAGGGCTTTTATAAGGGCACCCAGACCCTTCTAATGCCCCTCAGGACCCTTATAAAGGCACCCAGACCCTTCTAGAGCCTCTTAGGACAGTTTTAAATGCCTCCAGACCCTTCTAGACCCCCTCAGGACCATTCTAAAGGCCCCCAGACCCTTCTAATGCCCCTCAGGGCCTTTCTAAAGTACCCCAGACACTTCTAGAACCTCTCAGGGCCTTTCTATATGACCCCAGACCCTTCTAATGCCACTCAGGGCCTTTCTAAAGGCCGCGAGACCCTTATAATCCCCCTGAGGGCCTATAAAAAGGCCCCCAGACTCTTCTGGACCCCCACAGGACGCTTCTAATAGCCCCCAGACCCTTCTAGAGCCCCTCAGGGCCTTTCTAAAGGCCTCCACACCCTTCTAATGAACCTCAAGACCAATGTAAAGGCCCCCAGACCCTTCTAGATTGCCTAAGGACCCATCTAATAGCCCCAGACCCTTCTAATGCCTTTCAGGGCCTTTCTAAAGGCCTCCACACCCTTCTAATGACCCTCAAGACCCATGTAAAGGCCCCTAGACCCTTCTAGATTGCCTCAGGACCCATCTAAAAGCCCCCAGACCCTTCTAATGCCTTTCAGGACCCTTATGAAGGCCACAAGACCATTCTAATGCCCCTCAGGACCTTTCTAAAGGCCCTCAGACCCTTCTAATGCCCCTCAGGGCATTTATAAAGGTTCCCAGACCCTTCTAGAGCCCGTCAGGACCCTTATAAAGGCCCCCAGACCATTCTAGAGCCCATCAGGACACTTCTAAAGGCCCGCAGACCATTCTAATGCCCGTCAGGGCCTTTATAAAGGTCCCCAGACCCTTCTACTGCCCCTCAGGAGCATTCTAAAGGCCCCCAGACCCTTCTAATGCCCCTCAGGGCCTTTCTAAAGGCCCCCATACTTTTGTAATGCCCCTCCCGTCATTTCTAAAGGTACCCAGACCCTTCTAATGCCACTCAGGGCCTTTCTAAAGGCCGCGAGACCCTTATAATCCCCCTGAGGGCCTTTAAAAAGGCCCCCAGACCCTTCTGGACCCCCTCAGGACGCTTCTAATAGACCCCAGACCCTTCTAGAGCTCCTCAGGGCCTTTCTAAAGGCATCCACACCCTTCTAATGACCCTCAAGACCCATGTAAAGGCCCCCAGACCCTTCTAGATTGCCTCAGGACCCATCTAAAAGCCCCCAGACCCTTCTAATGCCTTTCAGGGCCTTTCCAAAGGCCTCCACACCCTTCTAATGACCCTCAAGAACCATTTAAAGGCCCCTAGACCCTTCTAGATTGCCTCAGGACCCATCTAAAAGCCCCCAGACCCTTCTAATGCCTTTCAGGACCCTTATGAAGGCCACAAGACCCTTCTAATGCCCCTCAGGACCTTTCTAAAGGCCCTCAGACCCTTCTAATGCGCCTCAGGGCATTTATAAAGGTTCCCAGACCCTTCTAGAGCCCCTCAGGATCATTCTAAAGGCCCCCAGACCCTTCTAATGCCCCACAGGGCCTTTCTAAAGGTCCCCAGACCCTTCTAGAGCCCCTGAAGACCCTTCTAAAGGCCCCCAGACCCTTATAGAGCGCCTCAGGACCCTTCTAAAGTCCCCCAGACCCTGCTAATTCCCCTCAGGGCTTTTATAAGGGCACCCAGACCCTTCTAAAGCCCCTCAGGACCCTTATAAAGGCACCCAGACCCTTCTAGAGCCTCTCAGGACAGTTTTAAATGCCTCCAGACCCTTCTAGACCCCCTCAGGACCATTCCAAAGGCCCCCAGACCCTTCTAATGCCCCTCAGGGCATTTCTAAAGTACCCCAGACACTTCTAGAACCTCTCAGGGCTTTTCTATATGATCCCAGACCCTTGTAATGCCACTCAGGGCCTTTCTAAAAGCCGCGAGACCCTTATAATCCCCCTGAGGGCCTTTAAAAAGGCCCCCAGACCCTTCTGGACCCCCTCAGGACGCTTCTAATAGCCCCCAGACCCTTCTAGAACCCCTCAGCGCCTTTCTAAAGGCCTCCACACCCTTCTAATGACACTCAAGACCCATGTAAAGGCCCCCAGACCTTTCTAGATTGCCTCAGGACCCATCTAAAAGCCCCCAGACCCTTCTAATGCCCCTCAGGACCCTTATGAAGGCCACAAGACCCTTCTAATACCCCTCAGGACCTTTCTAAAGGCCCTCAGACCCTTTTAATGCCCCTCAGGGCATTTATAAAGGTTCCCAGACCCTTCTAGAGCCCGTCAGGACACTTATAAAGGCCCCCAGACCATTCTAGAGCCCCTCAGGACACTTCTAAATCCCGCAGACCATTCTAATGCCGGTCAGGGCCTTTCTATAGGTCCCCAGACCTTTCTACTGCCCCTCAGGAGCATTCTAAAGGCCCCCAGACCCTTCTAATGCCCCACAGGGCCTTTCTAAAGGTCCCCAGACCCTTCTAGAGCCCCTGAAGACCCTTCTAAAGGCCCCCAGACCCTTATAGAGCCCCTCAGGACCCTTCTAAAATCCCCCAGACCCTGCTAATTCCCCTCAGGGCTTTTATAAGGGCACCCAGACCCTTCTAATGCCCCTCAGGACCCTTATAAAGGCACCCAGACCCTTCTAGAGCCTCTCAGGACAGTTTTAAATGCCTCCAGACCCTTCTAGACCCCCTCAGGACCATTCTAAAGGCCCCCAGACCCTTCTAATGCCCCTCAGGGCCTTTCTAAAGTACCCCAGACACTTCTAGAATTTCTCAGGGCCTTTCTATATGACCCCAGGCCCTTGTAATGCCACTCAGGGCCTTTCTAAAGGCCGCGAGACCCTTATAATCCCCCTGAGGGCCTTTAAAAAGGCCCCCAGACCCTTCTGGACCCCCTCAGGACGCTTCTAATAGCCCCCAGACCCTTCTAGAGCCCCTCAGGGCCTTTCTAAAGGCCTCCACACCCTTCTAATGACCCTCAAGACCCATGTAAAGGCCCCCAGACCCTTCTAGATTGCCCAAAGACCCATCTAATAGCCCCAGACCCTTCTAATGCCTTTCAGGGCCTTTCTAAAGGCCTCCACACCCTTCTAATGACCCTCAAGACCCATGTAAAGGCCCCTAGACCCTTCTAGATTGCCTCAGGACCCATCTAAAAGCCCCCAGACCCTTCTAATGCCTTTCAGGACCCTTATGAAGGCCACAAGACCCTTCTAATGCCCCTCAGGACCTTTCTAAAGGCCCTCAGACCCTTCTAATGCCCCTCAGGGCATTTATAAAGGTTCCCAGACCCTTCTAGAGCCCGTCAGGACCCTTATAAAGGCCCCCACACCATTCTAGAGCCCCTCAGGACACTTCTAAAGGCCCGCAGACCATTCTAATGCCCGTCAGGGCCTTTCTAAAGGTCCCCAGACCCTTCTACTGCCCCTCAGGAGCATTCTAAAGGCCCCCAGACCCTTCTAATGCCCCACAGGGCCTTTCTAAAGGTCCCCAGACCCTTCTAGAGCCCGTCAAGACCCTTCTAAAGGCTCCAGACCCTTATAGAGCCCCTCAGGACCCTTCTAAAGTCCCCCAGACCCTGCTAATTCCCCGCAGGGCTTTTATAAGGGCACCCAGACCCTTCTAATGCCCCACAGGGCCTTTCTAAAGGTCCCCCAGACCCTTATAGAGCCCCTCAGGACCCTTCTAAAGTCCCCCAGACCCTGCTAATTCCCCTCAGGGCTTTTATAAGGGCACCCAGACCCTTCTAAAGCCCCTCAGGACCCTTATAAAGGCACCCAGACCCTTCTAGAGCCTCTCAGGACAGTTTTAAATGCCTCCAGACCCTTCTAGACCCCCTCAGGACCATTCCAAAGGCCCCCAGACCCTTCTAATGCCCCTCAGGGCATTTCTAAAGTACCCCAGACACTTCTAGAACCTCTCAGGGCTTTTCTATATGATCCCAGACCCTTGTAATGCCACTCAGGGCCTTTCTAAAAGCCGCGAGACCCTTATAATCCCCCTGAGGGCCTTTAAAAAGGCCCCCAGACCCTTCTGGACCCCCTCAGGACGCTTCTAATAGCCCCCAGACCCTTCTAGAACCCCTCAGCGCCTTTCTAAAGGCCTCCACACCCTTCTAATGACACTCAAGACCCATGTAAAGGCCCCCAGACCTTTCTAGATTGCCTCAGGACCCATCTAAAAGCCCCCAGACCCTTCTAATGCCCCTCAGGACCCTTATGAAGGCCACAAGACCCTTCTAATACCCCTCAGGACCTTTCTAAATGCCCTCAGACCCTTTTAATGCCCCTCAGGGCATTTATAAAGGTTCCCAGACCCTTCTAGAGCCCGTCAGGACACTTATAAAGGCCCCCAGACCATTCTAGAGCCCCTCAGGACACTTCTAAATCCCGCAGACCATTCTAATGCCGGTCAGGGCCTTTCTATAGGTCCCCAGACCTTTCTACTGCCCCTCAGGAGCATTCTAAAGGCCCCCAGACCCTTCTAATGCCCCACAGGGCCTTTCTAAAGGTCCCCAGACCCTTCTAGAGCCCCTGAAGACCCTTCTAAAGGCCCCCAGACCCTTATAGAGCCCCTCAGGACCCTTCTAAAATCCCCCAGACCCTGCTAATTCCCCTCAGGGCTTTTATAAGGGCACCCAGACCCTTCTAATGCCCCTCAGGACCCTTATAAAGGCACCCAGACCCTTCTAGAGCCTCTCAGGACAGTTTTAAATGCCTCCAGACCCTTCTAGACCCCCTCAGGACCATTCTAAAGGCCCCCAGACCCTTCTAATGCCCCTCAGGGCCTTTCTAAAGTACCCCAGACACTTCTAGAATTTCTCAGGGCCTTTCTATATGACCCCAGGCCCTTGTAATGCCACTCAGGGCCTTTCTAAAGGCCGCGAGACCCTTATAATCCCCCTGAGGGCCTTTAAAAAGGCCCCCAGACCCTTCTGGACCCCCTCAGGACGCTTCTAATAGCCCCCAGACCCTTCTAGAGCCCCTCAGGGCCTTTCTAAAGGCCTCCACACCCTTCTAATGACCCTCAAGACCCATGTAAAGGCCCCCAGACCCTTCTAGATTGCATAAGGAACCATCTAAAAGCCCCCAGACCCTTCTAATGCCTTTCAGGGCCTTTCTAAAGGCCTCCACACCCTTCTAATGACCCTCAAGACCCATGTAAAGGCCCCTAGACCCTTCTAGATTGCCTCAGGACCCATCTAAAAGCCCCCAGACCCTTCTAATGCCTTTCAGGACCCTTATGAAGGCCACAAGACCCTTCTAATGCCCCTCAGGACCTTTCTAAAGGCCCTCAGACCCTTCTAATGCCCCTCAGGGCATTTATAAAGGTTCCCAGACCCTTCTAGAGCCCGTCAGGACCCTTATAAAGGCCCCCACACCATTCTAGAGCCCCTCAGGACACTTCTAAAGGCCCGCAGACCATTCTAATGCCCGTCAGGGCCTTTCTAAAGGTCCCCAGACCCTTCTACTGCCCCTCAGGAGCATTCTAAAGGCCCCCAGACCCTTCTAATGCCCCACAGGGCCTTTCTAAAGGTCCCCAGACCCTTCTAGAGCCCCTGAAGACCCTTCTAAAGGCCCCCAGACCCTTATAGAGCCCCTCAGGACCCTTCTAAAGTCCCCCAGACCCTGCTAATTCCTTTCAGGTCGTTTATAAGGGCACCCAGACCATTCTAATGCCCCGCAGGACCCTTCTAAAGGCCCCCAGACCCTTCTAATGCCCCTCAGGGCCTTTCTAAAGTACCCCAGACACTTCTAGAACATCTCAGGCCCTTTCTATATGATCCGAGACCCTTGTAATGCCCCTCAGGGCCTTTCTAAAGACCCCCATACCCTTCAAATGCCCCTCAGGACATTTCTAAAGGCCTCCACACCCTTCTAATGACCCTCAAGACCCATGTAAAGGCCCCTAGACCCTTCTAGATTGCCTCAGGACCCATCTAAAAGCCCCCAGACCCTTCTAATGCCTTTCAGGACCCTTATCAAGGCCACCAGACCCTTCTAATGCCCCTCAGGACCCTTCTAAAGGCCCTCAGACCCTTCTAATGCCCCTCAGGGCATTTATAAAGGTTCCCAGACCCTTCTAGAGCCCGTCAGGACCCTTATAAAGGCCCCCAGACCATTCTAGAGCCCCTCAGGACAATTCTAAAGGTCCGCAGACCATTCTAATACCCGTCAGGGTCTTTATAAAGGTCCCCAGACCCTTCTACTGCCCCTCAGGAGCGATCTAAAGGCACCCAGACCCTTCTAATGCCGCTCAGGACCTTTCTAAAGGCCCCCAGACCCTTATAGAGCCCCTCAGGACCCTTCTAAAGTCCCCCAGACCCTGCTAATTCCCCTCAGGGCCCTTATAAAGGCACCCAGACCCTTCTAGAGCCTCTCAGGACAGTTTTAAATGCCTCCAGACCCTTCTAGACCCCCACAGGTCCATTCTAAAGGCCCCCAGACCCTTCTAATGCCCCTCAGGGCCTTTCTAAAGTACCCCAGACACTTCTAGAACCTCTCAGGGCCTTTCTATATGACCCCAGACCCTTGTAATGCCCCTCAGGGCCTTTCTAAAGGCCCCCATACCCTTCTAATGCCCCTGAAGACCCTTCTAAAGGCCCCCAGACCCTTCTAGAGCCCCTCAGGACATTTCTAAAGGCACCCAGAACCTTCTAATGCCACTCAGGGCCTTTCTAAAGGCTGCGAGACCCTTATAATCCCCCTGAGGACCTTTAAAAAGGCCCCCAGACCCTTCTGGACCCCCTCAGGACGCTTCTAATAGCCCCCAGACCATTCTACAGCCCCTCAGGGCCTTTCTAAAGGCCTCCACCCCCTTCTAATGACCCTCAAGACCAATGTAAACGCCCCCAGACCCTTCTAGATTGCGCAGGACCCATCTAAAAGCCCCCAGACCCTTCTAATGCCACTCAGGGCCTTTCTAAAGGCCGCGAGACCCTTATAATCCCCCTGAGGGCCTTTAAAAAGGCCCCCAGACCCTCCGGGACCCCCTCAGGATGATTCTAATAGCCCCCAGACCCTTCTAATGCATTTCAGGGCCTTTCTAAAGGCCTCCACACCCTTCTAATGACCCTCAAGACCCATGTAAAGGCCCCCAGACCCTTCTAGATTGCCTCAGGACCCATCTAAAAGCCCCCAGACCCTTCTAATGCCTTTCAGGACCCTTATGAAGGCCACAAGACCCTTCTAAAGCCCCTCAGGACCTTTCTAAAGGCCCTCAGACCCTTCTAATGCCCCTCAGGGCATTTATAAAGGTTCCCAGACCCTTCTAGAGCCCGTCAGGACCCTTATAAAGGCCCCAAGACCATTCTAGAGCCCCTCAGGACACGTCTGAAGGCCCACAGACTATTCTAATGCCCGTCAGGGCCTTTATAAAGGTCCACAGTCCCTTCTACTGACACTCAGGAGCGTTCTAAAGGCCCCCAGACCCTTCTAATGCCCCACAGGACCTTTCTAAAGGCCCTCAGACCCTTCTAATGCCCCTCAGGGCATTTATAAAGGTTCCCAGACCCTTCTAGAGCCCGTCAGGACCCTTATAAAGGCCCCCAGACCATTCTAGAGCCCCTCAGGACAATTCTAAAGGCCCGCAGACCATTCTAATGCACGTCAGGGCCTTTATAAAGGTCCCCAGACCCTTCTACTGCCCCTCAGGAGCATTCTAAAGGCACCCAGACCCTTCTAATGCCGCTCAGGACCTTTCTAAAGGCACGGAGACCCTTATAGAGCCCCTCAGGACCCTTCTAAAGTCCCCCAGACCCTGCTAATTCCCCTCAGGGCCCTTATAAAGGCACCCAGACCCTTCTAGAGCCTCTCAGGACAGTTTTAAATGCCTGCAGACCCTTCTAGACCCCCTCAGGTCCATTCTAAAGGCCCCCAGACCCTTCTAATGCACCTCAGGGCTTTTCTAAAGTACCCCAGACACTTCTAGAACCTCTCAGGGCCTTTCTATATGACCCCAGACCCTTGTAATGCCCCTCAGGGCCTTTCTAAAGGCCCCCATACCCTTCTAATGCCCCTGAAGACCCTTCTAAAGGCCCCCAGACCCTTCTAGAGCCCCTCAGGACATTTCTAAAGGCACCCAGGACCTTCTAATGCCACTCAGGGCCTTTCTAAAGGCTGCGAGACCCTTATAATCCCCCTAAGGACCTTTAAAATGTCCCCAGACCCTTCTGGACCCACTCAGGACGCTTCTAATAGCCCCCAGACCATTCTACAGCCCCTCAGGGCCTTTCTAAAGGCCTCCACACCCTTCTAATGACCCTCAAGACCCATGTAAATGCCCCCAGACCCTTCTAAATTGCGCAGGACCCATCTAAAAGCCCCCAGACCCTTCTAATGCCCCTCAGGACACTTCTAAAGGCGCCCAGACCATTCTAATGCCCCTCAGGACCCTTCTAAAGTCCCCCAGACCATCCTAATTTCACTCAGGGCTATTATAAGGGCCACAAGACCCTTCAAATGCCCCTCAGGACCCTTATAAAGGCACCCAGACCCTTCTAGAGCCTCTCAGGACAGTTTTAAATGCCTCCAGACCCTTCTAGACCCCCTCAGGACCATTCTAAAGGCCCCCAGACCCTTCTAATGCACCTCAGGACCCTTCTAAAGGCCCCCAGACCCTTCTAATGCCCCTCAGGGCCGTTCTAAATTACCCCAGACAATTCTAGAACCTCTCAGGGCCTTTCTATATGACCCCAGACCCTTGTAATGCCCCTCAGGGCCTTTCTAAAGGCCCCCATACTTTTGAAATGCCCCTCACGTCATTTCTAAAGGCACCCAGACCCTTCTACTGCCCCTCAGGAGCATTCTAAAGGCCCCCAGACCCTTCTAATGCCCCACAGGGCCTTTCTAAAGGTCCCCAGACCCTTCTAGAGCCCCTAAAGACCCTACAAAAGGCCCCCAGACCATTATAGAGCCCCTCAGGACCCTTGTAAAGTCCCCCAGACCCTGCTAATTCCTCTCAGGGCTTTTATAAGGGCACCCAGAACCTTCTAATGCCAGTCAGGACCCTTATAAAGGCACCCAGATCCTTCTAGAGCCTCTCAGGACAGTTTTAAATGCCTCCAGACCTTTCTAGACCCCCTCAGGACCATTCTAAAGGCCCCCAGACCCTTCTAATGCCCCTCAGGTCCATTCTAAAGGCCCCCAGACCGTTCTAATGCCCCTCAGGGCCTTTCTAAAGGCCGCGAGACCCTTCTAATGCCCCTCAGGACATTTCTAAAGGCCCCCAGACCCTTCCAGAGCCCCTCAGGACATTTCTAAAGGCACCCAGACCCTTCTAATGCCACTCAGGGCCTTTCTAAAGGCCGCGAGACCCTTATAATCCCCCTGAGGGCCTTTAAAAAGGCCCCCAGACCCTCCGGGACCCCCTCAGGATGATTCTAATAGCCCCCAGACCCTTCTAATGCATTTCAGGGCCTTTCTAAAGGCCTCCACACCCTTCTAATGACCCTCAAGACCCATGTAAAGGCCCCCAGACCCTTCTAGATTGCCTCAGGACCCATCTAAAAGCCCCCAGACCCTTCTAATGCCTTTCAGGGCCTTTCCAAAGGCCTCCACACCCTTCTAATGACCCTCAAGAACCATTTAAAGGCCCCTAGACCCTTCTAGATTGCCTCAGGACCCATCTAAAAGCCCCCAGACCCTTCTAATGCCTTTCAGGACCCTTATGAAGGCCACAAGACCCTTCTAATGCCCCTCAGGACCTTTCTAAAGGCCCTCAGACCCTTCTAATGCGCCTCAGGGCATTTATAAAGGTTCCCAGACCCTTCTAGAGCCCCTCAGGATCATTCTAAAGGCCCCCAGACCCTTCTAATGCCCCACAGGGCCTTTCTAAAGGTCCCCAGACCCTTCTAGAGCCCCTGAAGACCCTTCTAAAGGCCCCCAGACCCTTATAGAGCCCCTCAGGACCCTTCTAAAGTCCCCCAGACCCTGCTAATTCCCCTCAGGGCTTTTATAAGGGCACCCAGACCCTTCTAAAGCCCCTCAGGACCCTTATAAAGGCACCCAGACCCTTCTAGAGCCTCTCAGGACAGTTTTAAATGCCTCCAGACCCTTCTAGACCCCCTCAGGACCATTCCAAAGGCCCCCAGACCCTTCTAATGCCCCTCAGGGCATTTCTAAAGTACCCCAGACACTTCTAGAACCTCTCAGGGCTTTTCTATATGATCCCAGACCCTTGTAATGCCACTCAGGGCCTTTCTAAAAGCCGCGAGACCCTTATAATCCCCCCTGAGGGCCTTTAAAAAGGCCCCCAGACCCTTCTGGACCCCCTCAGGACGCTTCTAATAGCCCCCAGACCCTTCTAGAACCCCTCAGCGCCTTTCTAAAGGCCTCCACACCCTTCTAATGACACTCAAGACCCATGTAAAGGCCCCCAGACCTTTCTAGATTGCCTCAGGACCCATCTAAAAGCCCCCAGACCCTTCTAATGCCCCTCAGGACCCTTATGAAGGCCACAAGACCCTTCTAATACCCCTCAGGACCTTTCTAAAGGCCCTCAGACCCTTTTAATGCCCCTCAGGGCATTTATAAAGGTTCCCAGACCCTTCTAGAGCCCGTCAGGACACTTATAAAGGCCCCCAGACCATTCTAGAGCCCCTCAGGACACTTCTAAATCCCGCAGACCATTCTAATGCCGGTCAGGGCCTTTCTATAGGTCCCCAGACCTTTCTACTGCCCCTCAGGAGCATTCTAAAGGCCCCCAGACCCTTCTAATGCCCCACAGGGCCTTTCTAAAGGTCCCCAGACCCTTCTAGAGCCCCTGAAGACCCTTCTAAAGGCCCCCAGACCCTTATAGAGCCCCTCAGGACCCTTCTAAAATCCCCCAGACCCTGCTAATTCCCCTCAGGGCTTTTATAAGGGCACCCAGACCCTTCTAATGCCCCTCAGGACCCTTATAAAGGCACCCAGACCCTTCTAGAGCCTCTCAGGACAGTTTTAAATGCCTCCAGACCCTTCTAGACCCCCTCAGGACCATTCTAAAGGCCCCCAGACCCTTCTAATGCCCCTCAGGGCCTTTCTAAAGTACCCCAGACACTTCTAGAATTTCTCAGGGCCTTTCTATATGACCCCAGGCCCTTGTAATGCCACTCAGGGCCTTTCTAAAGGCCGCGAGACCCTTATAATCCCCCTGAGGGCCTTTAAAAAGGCCCCCAGACCCTTCTGGACCCCCTCAGGACGCTTCTAATAGCCCCCAGACCCTTCTAGAGCCCCTCAGGGCCTTTCTAAAGGCCTCCACACCCTTCTAATGACCCTCAAGACCCATGTAAAGGCCCCCAGACCCTTCTAGATTGCCCAAAGACCCATCTAATAGCCCCAGACCCTTCTAATGCCTTTCAGGGCCTTTCTAAAGGCCTCCACACCCTTCTAATGACCCTCAAGACCCATGTAAAGGCCCCTAGACCCTTCTAGATTGCCTCAGGACCCATCTAAAAGCCCCCAGACCCTTCTAATGCCTTTCAGGACCCTTATGAAGGCCACAAGACCCATCTAATGCCCCTCAGGACCTTTCTAAAGGCCCTCAGACCCTTCTAATGCCCCTCAGGGCATTTATAAAGGTTCCCAGACCCTTCTAGAGCCCGTCAGGACCCTTATAAAGGCCCCCACACCATTCTAGAGCCCCTCAGGACACTTCTAAAGGCCCGCAGACCATTCTAATGCCCGTCAGGGCCTTTCTAAAGGTCCCCAGACCCTTCTACTGCCCCTCAGGAGCATTCTAAAGGCCCCCAGACCCTTCTAATGCCCCACAGGGCCTTTCTAAAGGTCCCCAGACCCTTCTAGAGCCCGTCAAGACCCTTCTAAAGGCTCCAGACCCTTATAGAGCCCCTCAGGACCCTTCTAAAGTCCCCCAGACCCTGCTAATTCCCCGCAGGGCTTTTATAAGGGCACCCAGACCCTTCTAATGCCCCACAGGGCCTTTCTAAAGGTCCCCCAGACCCTTATAGAGCCCCTCAGGACCCTTCTAAAGTCCCCCAGACCCTGCTAATTCCCCTCAGGGCTTTTATAAGGGCACCCAGACCCTTCTAAAGCCCCTCAGGACCCTTATAAAGGCACCCAGACCCTTCTAGAGCCTCTCAGGACAGTTTTAAATGCCTCCAGACCCTTCTAGACCCCCTCAGGACCATTCCAAAGGCCCCCAGACCCTTCTAATGCCCCTCAGGGCATTTCTAAAGTACCCCAGACACTTCTAGAACCTCTCAGGGCTTTTCTATATGATCCCAGACCCTTGTAATGCCACTCAGGGCCTTTCTAAAAGCCGCGAGACCCTTATAATCCCCCTGAGGGCCTTTAAAAAGGCCCCCAGACCCTTCTGGACCCCCTCAGGACGCTTCTAATAGCCCCCAGACCCTTCTAGAACCCCTCAGCGCCTTTCTAAAGGCCTCCACACCCTTCTAATGACACTCAAGACCCATGTAAAGGCCCCCAGACCTTTCTAGATTGCCTCAGGACCCATCTAAAAGCCCCCAGACCCTTCTAATGCCCCTCAGGACCCTTATGAAGGCCACAAGACCCTTCTAATACCCCTCAGGACCTTTCTAAATGCCCTCAGACCCTTTTAATGCCCCTCAGGGCATTTATAAAGGTTCCCAGACCCTTCTAGAGCCCGTCAGGACACTTATAAAGGCCCCCAGACCATTCTAGAGCCCCTCAGGACACTTCTAAATCCCGCAGACCATTCTAATGCCGGTCAGGGCCTTTCTATAGGTCCCCAGACCTTTCTACT
>JAUMJK010002651.1:0-21369 GCA_033558105.1 Coccyzus lansbergi
TTTAAGCCCCTCCCTCACCCCCAGGCGGCCATTTTGAGCCCCTCCCACACCCCTGGGCGGCCATTTTGAGCCCCTAACCCCCCCATTTCAGCCCCTCCCCTGCCTCTAGGCGGCCATTTTGAGCCCTCCCCCCCCCCATCTCAAAGCCTCCGTTTTGTGTTCCCCTCCCCTCCCCCCTCCAGCCCCCCCAGCCTTTCCTCCCCTCCCCCCTCTCCAAGATGGTGTCGTCGTCGCTGGTGGGAGGAGGAGGAGGAGGAGGGGGAGGAGGAGGAGGAGCAGGCCCCTCCCCCCCCTTCCCGGAGGCGGAGCCAGAAGAGGAGCCGCCCCTCCCCCTCCTGGCGTCGGATTCGGATTGAAGAGGAGGGGGAGGGGGAGGGGACGAGGAGGAGGAGGAGGAGGAGGAGAGAAGCCCCTCCCCCTCCCGAGCCCCTCCCCCCCACCCCCCACCCCCATTTCTAATTTATATAAATATGTAAATGAGGAAGCGAAACGAGGCTGAGGGGAGGGGGAGGGGCTGAGGGGGGGGGGTGGGCGTGGCCTGAGGGGGGAGGGGGCTGAGGGGGAGGAGGAGCTTAAAGGGGGAGGGGGAGGGAGAGAAAACGCTCGGGTTTTTTTTTTTAATAAAAAGGAAATAAAACGGATTCAAAATGGCGTCTGAGTGGGGGAGGGGAGAGGGGGGAGGGGCTTAATCAACCTGAAGGGCTAATTAACCAACATCCCAGGAAGAGGCTCATGGGAATTAATCAACCTCAAAGCAGCAAATTTTCCGGTTTAGGATCTTTATTTCCCACTCGAGGCTCAAAATTCAACAGCGAAAGCTCCAAATTCGGTCTTGAAGCCTCAAGACTTGGTCAAAAACCTCAAGATTTTGTCTCTAAACCTCAGTTTTTTTTCTCAGAGCCTCAAAATGTTACCTTCAAACCTCCAAATTCCATCTCAAAAGTTCCAAATTCCATCTCGAAAGCTCCAAATTCCATCTCGAAAGCTCCAATTTTCGTCTCAAAAACCTCAAAGTTTTGTCTCGAAAGCTCCAAGTTTCATCTCCAAACCTCCAAGTTTTGTCTCCAAAGCTCAAGGTTTGGTCTCAAAACCTCCAAATTTTGTCTCCAAATGTCCAAGTTTTGTCTCAAAAGCTCAAAATTTGGTATCAAAACCTCCAAAATTCCATCTCAAAACCTCCAAATTCTCTCTCCAAACTTCCAGATTTTGTCCCGAAAGCTCAAAATTTGGCCTCAAAACCTCAAATTTTGTCTCAAAAGCTCAAGACTTGGTCTCAAAACCTCCAAATTCTGTCTCCAAGCCTCAAAATTTTGTCTTAAAACCTTCAAATTTCGTCTCAAAACCTCAAGATTTCATCTTGAAACCTCCAAGTTTTGTCTCCAAACTTCAAAATTGTTTCAAAACCTCCAAATTTTGTCTCCAAATTTCCTCTCAAAACCTCCAAATTCCATCTCAAAAGCTCAAAATTTTGTCTCAAAACCTCAAGATTTTGTCTCCAAACCTCCAAATTCCATCTCAAAACCTCCAAATTTTGTCTCCAAATGTCCAAGTTTTGTCTCAAAAAGCTCAAAATTTGGTATCAAAACCTCCAAAATTCCATCTCGAAACCTCCAAGTTTTGTCTCAAAAGCTCCAAATTTCATCTCAAAAGCTCCACATTTTGTCCTAAAGCTCAAAATTCCATTTCCAAACCTCCAAGTTCCGTCTCAAAACCTCCAGATTTTGTCTTGAAAGCTCCAAATTTTGGCTCAAAAGCAAAATTTCATCTCAAAACCTTCAACTTCCATCTCGAGAGCTCAAGATTTCATCTCAAAACCTCCAAATTCTGTCTCAAAAGCTCAAAATGTCACCCGAAAACCTCCAGATTCCATCTTGAAAGCTCCAAATTTTGTCTCAAAAGGTCCAAATTCCTTCTGAAAACCTCCAAGTTTTGTCTCGAAACCTCCAAATTTCATCTCAAACCCTTCAAGTTTCATCTCGTAAGCTCAACATTTTGTCTCGAAAGCTCAAGATTTGGTCTCAAAACCTCCAAATTCCATCTCAAAAGCTCAAAATTCCGTCTCCAAACCTTCAAATTTTGTCTCGAAAGCTCAAGATTTGCTCTCAAAACCGTCACATTTCATCTCAAAAAGTTCCAAAATCCGTCTTGAAAGCTCCAAATTTGTCTCCAAAGCTCCCAATTTCGTCTCGAAACCTCCATATTTTCCTCTCCGACCCCCGAGTCCTCTTTTTTTTTCGGCCCCAAAAGTCCCTCTACATGTTCTTGGGTTTGGAGATGATGCCGTCGGGATAATGTTGCTTGAACTGAGCCACAACGTCCGGATCCAGGAGGTGGATCCCGTCCAGCTGGTTCCCCAACGTGATCCTGGGAGGAAAAAGCCGGAAAATGAGGGGAAAAAGGCCTCAAAATGGCGGAAGAGACCCCAAAACGGGACCTAAGATGGCGGAAAAGGCCTTAAAAATGGAGGAAGAGCCCCAAATGGTTCCTGTGGAGCCAAAACAATGGCTCTTGGAGCTCAAAATTGAGATTTTTTTGGATTGAAAATTGGAGCCTGAACCTCAAAAAAATGGCTCCAGGGGCTGGAAATGGGGGTTTGAGGCTCGAAATTTGGGAGCTAGAGACTCAAAAATGGTTCCCGTGACGTGGAATTTGGCCCCAAACGTGAGGGGAAAGATCCTAAAATGAGGGAAATGAGCCTGAAAATGAGGGAAATGAGCCTGAAAATGAGGGAAATGAACCAAAAATGAGGGAAATGACACTAAAAATGAGGGGAAAAGACACTAAAGTGAGAGAAATTGCACTGAAATGACGGAAAAGGCTCCAAACGTGAGGGAAAAGACACAAAAAATGAGGGAAATGACACTAAAATGTGGGAAATGACACTAAAGTGAGGGAAAAGACACTAAAAATGAGGGAAAGACACTAAAAATGAGGCAAATGATCCCAAACATGAGGGAAAAGACACTAAGAATGAGGAAAACAAACCAAAGATGAGGGAAAAGACATTGAAAATGAGAGAAAAAACTCCAAACGTGAGAGAAAAGACACTAAAAATGAGGCAAATGAACCAAAAAATGAGGGAAAAGACACTAAAATGAGAGAAAAGACACTAAAGTGAGGGAAAAGGCCCTAAAAATGAGGGTAATGACACTAAAATGAGGGAAAAGATCCTAAACATGAGGGAAATGACCCTAAAATGAGGGAAAAGGCTCCAAACATGAGGGAAAAGACACTAAAAATGAGGGAAAAGACCTCAAATATGAGGGAAAAGACACTAAAAATGAGGGAAAAGGCTCCAAACATGAGGGAAAAGACACTAAAAATGAGGGAAATGAACCAAAAAATGAGGGAAAAGACACTAAAATGAGAGAAAAAACTCCAAACGTGAGGGAAAAGACACTAAAAATGAGGGAAAAGAGCCTAAAAATGAAGGAAAAGACACTAAAAATGAGGGAAATGACCCTAAAAATGAGGGAAAAGACACTAAAATGAGAGAAAAAACTCCAAACGTGAGGGAAAAGACACTAAAAATGAGGGAAAAGAGCCTAAAAATGAAGGAAAAGACACTAAAAATGAGGGAAATGACCCTAAAAATGAGGGAAAAGACACTAAAATGAGAGAAAAAACTCCAAACGTGAGGGAAAAGACACTAAAAATGAGGGAAATGACCCTAAAAATGAGGGAAAAGACCTCAAATATGAGGGAAAAGACAGTAAAATGAGAGAAAAAACTCCAAACGTGAGGGAAAAGACACTAAAAATGAGGGAAATGACCCTAAAAATGAGGGAAAAGACCTCAAATATGAGGGAAAAGACACTAAAATGAGAGAAAAAACTCCAAACGTGAGGGAAAAGACACTAAAAATGAGGGAAAAGAGCCTAAAAATGAAGGAAAAGACACTAAAAATGAGAAAACCCCAAAAATGAGGGAAAAGACCCTAAACATGAGGGAAATGAGATTAAAATGAGGGAAATGACACCAACAATGAGGGAAACTACTCCAAACATGAGGAGAAAACCCTAAAAATGAGAGAAAAGACCCTAAAAATGAGGGAAATGACCCTAAAAATGAAGGAAATGAGACTAAACGTGAGGGAAAAGACACTAAAAATGAAGGAAATGACACTAAAATGAGGGAAATGATCCCAAACATGAGGGAAAAGACTCCAAATGTGAGGAAAAAGATCCTAAAATGAGGGAAAAGAGACTAAAAATGAGGGAAAAGAGACTAAAAATGAGGGAAAAGGGAGTAAAAATGAGGGGAAAGACCCTAAACATGAGGAAAATGATGCTAAAAATGAGGCAAATGAACCAAAAATGAGGGAAAAGACTCCAAACGTGTGAGAGATGAGACTAACAATGAGGGAAACAAACCCTAAAAAAATGAGGGAAAAGCCCCCAAAATGAGGGAAAAGCCCCCAAAAATGGAGGGCGAAGGCCCCAAGATGGCGTCCGGGGGGGCCTCACCAGTTGGGTTGGACGTTGTGGGGTCGTCCGAAGAGCTCGATCTTCCTGGTTCCCGGAGAGAGCCTCTCGATCATCCCATAGATCTCGTCGGGTTTGTGGCTGGTGGAACGAACCTGGGAGACATTTTTTGGGGGGAAAAAGAATTTCAAAAATTTTGGGGTTTGGAAGAGGTTTTTTTTGGGGAAAAAAAATGTTGAAAATTTTTGGGCCTGGAAGATGTTTTGAGGGAAAAAAATTAGAAAATTCTGGGCCCCGGATGACATGTTGATGGGAAAATTTAGTAAATTTTAGGGCCTGGAAGACGTTTTGAGGGAAAATTTGGAAGATTTTTGGGGCCTGGAAGATGTTTTTGAGGCGAAATTTCTGGCTTTTGGGGTCACTCGAGAGGGTTTAAAGACAGAAAAACCAAGATGGAGACCTCAGCGACGATGACATCACAGTCCAGGCCTCGGTTGAAGCCTTGGGGGTTGCCCTTGACGCCGACCTGGAGGGAAAAAGAGGAAAATTTTAAAATTTTTGATGAAATTTTGTGAAAATTTGCAGGTGGACACTAAGATGGAGACTCCCGGAGGCCTAAATTGTCAATTTGGAGAAAAAATTTGGCTTCAGGGCCTGAAATTTGGAGGTTTGAGGATTAAAAAATGGCTCCGAGAGAACTAAAATGGTTCCTCGGACTCAACAAAATGGCTCCTGGGGCTGAAAATTGGGGTTTGAGCCTCGAAATTTGACATTTAAACCTCAAATTTTGACGTTTGAACCGAAAATTTTGACGTTTGAACCTCAACTTCTGATATTTAAACCTCAACTTTTGATGTTTAAACCTCATATTTAGATATTTAAACCTCAAATGTCGATATTTAAACTGAAAATTTTGACGTTTGAACCGAAAATTTTGATGTTTGAACCAAAAAAATTTGGTTCCTCGAGGCCCAAAATGGCTTCTTTGAGGGTCCTGGCAGCCATTTTGAGGGTCATGGCAGCCATTTTGGGTGCCCCGGGAGCCATTTTGGGGCAGAATGAAGGGATTAGGGGGGGTCCTGGCAGCCATTTTGGGGCGAAATGAAGGGACTTGGAGGGTCCCGGGAGCCATTTTGGGGCAGAATGAAGAGATTAGGGGGGGTCCTGGCAGCCATTTTGAGGGTCCTGGCAGCCATTTTGGGGCAAAACAAAGGGATTTGGAGGGTCCCGGAAGCCGTTTTGGGGGAAAATGAAGGGGTTTGGAGGGTCCTGGCAGCCATTTTGAAGGTCCTGGCAGCCATTTTGGGGCAGAATGAAGGGATTTGGAGGGTCCTGGCAGCCATTTTGAGTATCTTGGGAGCCATTTTGGGGCAAAACAAAGGGATTGGGGGCTCCCGGCGGCCATTTTGAGTTGAAACGAAGGGATTTGAGGGTGAACCCAGAGGATTGTGGGTACCAGGCAGTGCTCCTTGCCGTGGTTGAGCCAGTGGCCTGTTCGGCCTGTGCGGATGATTCGCTGGAGCTGGTTGGTCTTGACCCAGATGATCTCGTCCACTCGCTCGTAGCTGAGGTTTTTGGGGCGAAAAATTAGGATTTGGGGTCGAAAAATGAAGAGTTTGGGTTGAAAAATGGGGATTTGGGGAAGGAAAATGGAGGAGAATGAGGGGAAAATGGAGGAGAATGAGGGGAAATGGAGGAGAATGAGGGGGAAATGGAGGAGAATGAGGGGAAAATGGAGGATTTTGAGGGGAAAATGGAGGAGAATGAGGGGAAATGGAGGAGAATGAGGGGAAATGGAGGATTTGAGGGGAAAATGGAGGAATCTGGAGAGGGAATTGGGTCAAATGGGGAATTGGGGGAGAAAAGGGGGAATTTAGGGGGATAAATAGGGGAATTTGGGGGAAAACTGGGGAAATTGGGAAAGTTTGGGGAAAAATTGGGTCATTTGGGGGAAAATTGGGACTTTGGGGGAAATATGGATATTTAGGGGAAAATTGGGGAGAAGTTGGGGGGAATTTGGGAGAATTTTGGAGGAATTTGGGAGAATTTTGGAGGAATTTGGGGGAAAAGCGGGGAATTTCAAGGAAAATAGGGATATTGGGGAAAAATGGTAAATTTGGGAGGGAATTGGGAAATTTGCAGGGAATTTGGGGGAAAATTGGGGAAAGTTTGAGGGAAAAAATGGATATTTGGGAGAAATTTGGGGGAAAAAGGGAGAATTTGGGGGAAATTGGGGGAAAATTGGGGAATTTGGGGAAATTGGAGAAAATGGGGAAGTTTGGGGGGAAATTGGGGAGTTTGGGGGGAAATTGGGAGATTTGGGAGAAAATTGGGGAGTTCGGAGGAAAATTGGGAGATTTGGGGTAAATTGGGAAATTTGAGGGGAAATTTGGGAGAAAATTGGGGACTTTGGGGGAAAAATTGGTCAATTTGGAGGGAATTTGGGGGAAAATTGGAGGAAAGTTGGGGAGTATGGGATGAAACTGGGAAATTTGGTGAAAAACTGGTGAGTTTGGCGTAAAATTGGGAAGTTTGGGAGAAAAATACGGAAACCTGAGGGATAATTGGGGAAAATGGGAAAGTTTGGGGGGAAAATTGGTAAATTTGGAGGAAAGTTGGGGACTTTGGGGGTCGAACTGGGAAATGGGAGGGAAAAGGTGGGAAGTTTGAGGGAAACTGGGAACTTGTGGAGCTCTGGGAGCAACTGGGAGGTGGTTGTGGGGAACTTGAGGATTTTGAGGGGAAAATGGAGGATTTTGAGGGGAAAATGGAGGAGAATGAGGGGGAAATGGAGGAGAATGAGGGGAAAATGGAGGAGAATGAGGGGAAATGGAGGAGATTGAGGGGGAAATGGAGGAGATTGAGGGGGAAATGGAGGAGAATGAGGGGAAAATGGAGGAGAATGAGGGGAAAATGGAGGAGAATGAGGGGAAAATGGAGGAGAATGAGGGGAAATGGAGGAGATTGAGGGGAAAATGGAGGAGATTGAGGGGGAAATGGAGGAGAATGAGGGGAAAATGGAGGAGAATGAGGGGAAAATGGAGGAGAATGAGGGGAAAATGGAGGAGAATGAGGGGAAAATGGAGGAGAATGAGGGGGAAATGGAGGAGAATGAGGGGAAATGGAGGATTTGAGGGGGAAATGGAGGAGAATGAGGGGAAAATGGAGGAGAATGAGGGGGAAATGGAGGAGAATGAGGGGGAAATGGAGGAGAATGAGGGGAAAATGGAGGAGAATGAGGGGAAATGGAGGAGAATGAGGGGGAAATGGAGGAGAATGAGGGGAACATGGAGGATTTTGAGGGGAAATGGAGGCTTTTGAGGGGGAAATGGAGGATTTTGAGGGGAAAATGGAGGATTCTGGGAGCAAACTCACCCCCAGAGGTTGAGGCACTCTCGGCCAAGCTCCATCGCTCTGAGGAAAAAAAAAAAAAAGAGAATTTTTGAGGTTAAAAAAGTGAAAATTTTGAGTTCGAAGCGAAATTTCGAGGCGAAAAAATGAGAATTTTGCGAGTTCCGGAGTCGAATTTTGAGATTTTTGAGGCCGAAAAGGGGAATTTTGGGGGTTTCCAGGTGGAGTTTGGGGCTTTAGGGAGAGGTTTGAGGCTTCGGGGTTGGGGGTTGGAGCCATTTTGAGGGTCTTGGCAGCCATTTTGAGGCTTCTTGGAGGCATATTGGGTGTCCTGGCAGCCATTTTGGGGCAAATCAAAGGGATATTGGGTGTCCTGGCAGCCATTTTGGAGCAGAATGAAGGGAATTGGGGGGTCCTGGCAGCCATTTTGGGTGTCCCGGAAGCCATTTTGGGGCAAACGAAGGGATTTGGGGGGGGGGGGGCCTGGGAGCCATTTTGAGGGTCTTGGCAGCCATTTTGGGTGTCCTGGGAGCCATTTTGAGGGTCCTGGGAGCCATTTTGGGGCAAAACAAAGGGATTTGGGAGGTTCTGGCAGCCATTTTGGGGCAAAAAGAAGGGATTTGGCAGGTCCTGGCAGACATTTTGAGCATCCTGGGAGCCATTTTGGAGCAAAACAAAGGCATTTGGGGGGTCCTAGCAGCCATTTTGGGTGTCCTGGGAGCCATTTTGGGGCAAATCAAAGGGATACGGGGGGTCCTGGAAGCCATTTTGAGGCGAAACGAAGGGATTTGGAGGGTCCTGGCAGCCATTTTGGGGCAGAATAAAGGGATTTGGGAGGTCCTGGAGCCATATTGGGTGTCCTGGGAGCCATTTTGATGGTCCTGGGAGCCATTTTGGAGCAAAACAAAGGGATGTGGGGGGTCCTGGCAGCCATTTTGAGCATCCTGGGAGCCATTTTGAGCACCTTGGGAGCCATTTTGGGGCAAAACAAAGGGATTTGGGGGGTCCTGGCAGCCATTTTGAGCATCCTGGGAGCCATTTTGGGTGTCCTAGGAGCCATTTTGGGGCAAAACGAAGGGATCTGGAGGGTCCTGGCAGCCATTTCGGGTGTCCTGGCAGCCATTTTGGGGCAGAATGAAGTGATCTAGGAGGTCCTGGCAGCCATTTTGAGCATCCTGGGAGACATTTTGGGATCCTGGGAGCCATTTCGGGTGTCCTGGCAGCCATTTTGAACACCCTGGGAGCCATCTTGGGTGTCCCGGGAGCCATTTTGGAGTGAAAGGAAGGGCCCTGGGGGGTCCCGGGCGCCATGTTGGGCCTCCTGGGAGCCATTTTGAGCACCCTGGGAGCCATTTTGGGTGTCCTGGCAGCTATTTTGAGCATCCTGGCAGCCATATTGGAATCCTGGGAGCCTTACTGATGGTCCCGGCAGCCATTTTGAGAGTCCTGGGAGCCATTTTGGGGCAAAACTATGGGATGTGGGGGGGTCCCAGGTGCCATGTTGGGCCTCCTGGGAGCCATTTTGAACACTCTGGGAGCCATTCTGAGCACCCTGGGAGCCATTTTGATGGTCCAGGCAGCCATTTTGGGGCAAAACAAAGGGATTTGGGGGGGGGGGGGGGGGGGGGGGGGGGGTGTCCTGGCAGCCATTTTGAACACCAAGGCAGCCATATTGGGATCCTGGGAGCCATTTTGATGGTCCCGGGAGCCATTTTGGGGCGAAACTAAGGGGGGGGGGGGGGTCCCGGGTGCCATGTTGGCCCTCCTGGCAGCCATATTGAGCACCCTGGGAGCCATACTGAACACCCTGGGAGCCATTTTGAACCTCCCGAGCGCCATTTTGAGCATCCTGGGAGCCATATTGGAGTCCTGGCGGCCATCTTGGGTGTCCCGGGAGCCATTTTGGAGCGAAAGGAAGGGACGGGGTGGTGGTGGGGGGGGAGGTGGGGGGTCCTGGGAGCCATGTTGGGACCTGCCGGTGACCCAGAGGAAGAGGAAGCCCTCGTCCTGCAGGACGGGGATGTTGAGGCGCCTCATCTCGTCGTCGGTCAAGGTCCCGTAGGGCAGCTCCATGTGGATGTCCCAGGGCGGGTCGGCCATCACCACCGCGAACTTGCCCAAGATGCTGACGTCCAGGTAGCGGATGTCGCAGCAGATCCACTGCGGGAGGAGGAGAAAAGGAGGAGGAATCGGCTCGAAAAGTGGGGAAAAGGGGGAAAAAAAGGGGTCGGGAGGGACGGAAAAAGGTCAGTGGTTGTGAAAAAAGGGGAAGAAATGAGGAGAAAAGAGGAAGAAATGAGGAGAAAAGAGGAAAAAATGATGAGAAAAGAGGAAGAAATGAGGAGAAAAGAGGAAGAAATGAGGAGAAAAGAGGAAGAAATGAGGAGAAAAGAGGAAAAAGTGAGGAGAAAAGAGGAAAAAGTGAGGAGAAAAGAGGAAGAAAGAAATGAGGAGAAAAGAGGAAGAAATGAGGAGAAAAGAGGAAGAAATGAGGAGAAAAGAGGAAGAAATGAGGAGAAAAGAGGAAGAAATGAGGAGAAAGAGGAAGAAATGAGGAGAAAAGAGGAAAAAGTGATGAGAAAAGAGGAAGAAATGAGGAGAAAAGAGGAAGAAATGAGGAGAAAAGAGGAAGAAATGAGGAGAAAAGAGGAAGAAATGAGGAGAAAAGAGGAAGAAATGAGGAGAAAAGAGGAAGAAGTGAGGAGAAAAGAGGAAGAAGTGAGGAGAAAAGAGGAAAAAAATGAGGAGAAAAGAGGAAAAAGTGATGAGAAAAGAGGAAAAAGTGATGAGAAAATCTTTCCCCAAAGTCTCAAATTTTCCCTCTCAACCTCCATTTTCTCTCAAATTTTCCCTCTAAACCTCCATTTTCTTTCCCCAAAGTCTCAAATTTTCCCTCTCAACCTCCATTTTCTCTCGTTTTCCCTCTAAACCTCCATTTTCTCTGAAATTTTTCCTCTCAACCTCCATTTTCTCTCATATTTTCCTTCTGAACCTCCATTTTCTTTCCCCAAAGTCTCAAATTTTCCCTCTCAACCTCCATTTTCTCTCATGTTTTCCCTCTAAACCTCCATTTTCTTTCCCCAAAGTCTCAAATTTTCCCTCTCAACCTCCATTTTCTCTCAAATTTTCCCTCTAAACCTCCATTTTCTCTCATATTTTCCTTCTGAACCTCCATTTTCTCTCATGTTTTCCCTCTAAACCTCCATTTTCTCTCATATTTTCCTTCTGAACCTCCATTTTCTTTCCCCAAAGTCTCAAATTTTCCCTCTAAACCTCCATTTTCTCTCAAATTTTCCCTCTCAACCTCCATTTTCTCTCAAATTTTCCTGCTAAACCTCCATTTTCTCTCAAATTTTCCCTCTCAACCTCCATTTTCTCTCAAATTTTCCCTCTCAACCTCCATTTTCTCTCCTGTTTTCCCTCTCAACCTCCATTTTCTTTCCCCAAAGTCTCAAATTTTCCCTCTAAACCTCCATTTTCTCTCAAATTTTCCCTCTCAACCTCCATTTTCTCTCATATTTTCCCTCTAAACCTCCATTTTCTTTCCTCAAAGTCTCAAATTTTCCCTCTCAACCTCCATTTCTCTCAAATTTTCCCTCTAAACCTCCATTTTCTCTCATGTTTTCCCTCTGAACCTCCATTTTCTTTCCCCAAAGTCTCAAATTTTCCCTCTCAACCTCCATTTTCTCTCAAATTTTCCCTCTAAACCTCCATTTTCTCTCATATTTTCCTTCTGAACCTCCATTTTCTCTCATGTTTTCCCTCTCAACCTCCATTTCTCTCAAATTTTCCCTCTCAACCTCCATTTTCTCTCATGTTTTCCCTCTAAACCTCCATTTTCTCTCAAATTTTCCCTTTCAACCTCCATTTTCTCTCAAATTTTCCCTCTAAACCTCCATTTTCTCTCAAATTTTCCCTCTAAACCTCCATTTTCTCTCAAGTTTTCCCTCTCAACCTCCCTTTTCCCCTCAAATTTTCGCCCCCAACCCTCCCCCCGCTGCCTCCCAATTGCGGGCGTTTGGGGCTGACCTGAGGGGGGAAGAGCCGGTCGGCGCCTCGGTCGGGGTCGGGGGGTCGCTCGGGGGCGGGGAGGGCGTCGCGGGGCCGGTGGGGGGCGGGGCTGCGGGGGGGCGGGGTCTCGGGCCTGGCGTCGATCTCGTAGTGGACGTACTTGCAGGTGTCCATGTGGAAGCAGGTGTTGAGGAAGGAGCAGTCGCCCAGCGACTCGTCCGTGTGCTTGTTGATGATGCGGCTGCGGGAAAAACAGAGGGAAAAACGCGAAAAATTCGGAGGAAAATGTAAAAAAAAAGGCGGAAAAACATGAAAAAATGGGGGAGAGACGACAAAAAGTGGGGGAGAAATGACAAAAAATGGGGGAGAAATGACAAAAAATGGAGGAAAAGGGGAAAAAATGGAGGAGAAATGGAAAAAAATGGAGGAGAAATGGAAAAAAATGGAGGAGAAATGGAAAAAAATGGAGGAGAAGGGGACGAGATGGAGGAAAAGGGGAAAAAATGGAGGAGAAATGGGAAAAATGGAGGAGAAGGGGAAGAAATGGAGGAGAAATGGGGAAAAATGGAGGAGAAATGGGGAAAAATGGAGGAGAAATGGGGAAAAATGGAGGAAAATGGGAAGAGATGGAGGAGAAGGGGAAGAGATGGAGGAGAAATGGGGAAAAATGGAGGAAAAATGGGAAGAGATGGAGGAGGAACAACAAAAAATGGAGGAAAACCATCCAAACATGAAGTAAAATCATCACAAAATGGAGGGAAAAGGTGAAGAAATGGAGGAGAAGGTGAAGAAGTGGAGGAGAAGGTGAAGAAGTGGAGGAGAAACAACAAAAATGGAGGAAAAACGGCCAAAAATGGAGTAAAATCATCACAAAATGGAGGAAAAAGGTCAAGAAATGGAGGAGAAGCCTCAAAAATGGAGGAAAAACATCAAGAAATGGAGGAAAAGGTGAAGAAATGAGGGAAAACCTGAAAAAAATGGAGGAAGAACATCTAGAAATGGAGGGAAAGGTGAAGAAATGGAGGAGAAGGTGAAGAAATGGAGGAGAAGGTGAAGAAATGGAAGAAAACGCTCAAAAAATGGAGGAAAAAGGTCAAGAAATGGAGGAAAAACATCAAAAATGGAGGAAAAAGGTCAAGAAATGGAGGAAGAAGGTGAAGAAATGGAGAAGAAGGTGAAGAAATGGAGAAGAAGGTGAAGAAATGGAGAAGAAGGTGAAGAAATGGAGAAGAAGGTGAAGAAATGGAGGAAAAAGGTCAAGAAATGGAGGAAAAAGGTCAAGAAGTGGAGGAAAAAGGTCAAGAAGTGGAGAAGAAGGTGAAGAAATGAAGAAGAAGGTGAAGAAGTGGAGGAAAAAGGTCAAGAAATGGAGGAAAAGGTCAAGAAATGGAGGAAAAACATCAAGAAATGGAGGAAAAACATCAAAAATGGAGGAAAAACATCAAAAATGGAGGAAAAAGGTCAAGAAAGGGAGAAGGTCAAGAAATGGAGGAAAAACATCCAAAAATGGAGGAAAAACATCCAAAAACGGAAGGAGAAGGTCAAGAAATGGAGGAAAACCATAAAATGGAACGAGAAAGTCAAGAAATGGAGGAAAAAGGTCAAGAAATGGAGGAGAAAGTGAAGAAGTGGAGAAATAAACATCAAAAATAGAGGAAAAAGGTCAAGAAATGGAGGAAAAAGGTCAAAAAATGGATGAGCGGAAGGAGAAGGTGAAGAAATGGAGGAGAAACATCAAGAAATGGAGAAGGAACATCAGAAAATGGAGGAGAAGGTCAAGAAATGGAAGGAGAAGATCAAGAAATGGAGGAAAAACATCCAAAATGGAGGAAAAACGTCAAGAAATGGAGGAAAAACATCCAAAATGGAGGAAAAACATCCAGAAATGGAGGAAAAACATCCAGAAATGGAAGGAGAAGGTCAAGAAATGGAGGAAAAACATCCAAAATGGAGGAAAAACATCCAAAAATGGAAGGAGAAGGTCAAGAAATGGAGGAAAAACATAAAAGGGAAGGAGAAGGTCAAGAAATGGAAGGAGAAGATGGAGAAATGAGGGAAAACCTGAAAAAAATGGAGGAAGAAGGTCAAGAAATGGAGGAAAAAGGTCAAGAAGTGGAGGAAAAACGTCAAAAATGGAGGAAAAACGTCAAAAATGGAGGAAAAACGTCAAAAATGGAGGAAAAACGTCAAAAATGGAGGAAAAAGGTCAAGAAGTGGAGGAAAAACGTCAAAAATGGAGGAAAAACGTCAAAAATGGAGGAAAAAGGTCAAGAAGTGGAGGAAAAACGTCAAAAATGGAGGAAAAACATCCAAAATGGAGGAAAAACATCCAAAATGGAGGAAAAAGGTCAAGAAGTGGAGGAAAAACATGAAAAATGGAGGAAAAACATCCAAAATGGAGGAAAAAGGTCAAGAAGTGGAGGAAAAAGGTCAAAAATGGAGGAAAACCATCCAAAATGGAGGAAAAACATCCAAAATGGAGGAAAAACATCCAAAATGGAGGAAAAAGGTCAAGAAGTGGAGGAAAAAGGTCAAGAAGTGGAGGAGAAGGTCAAGAAGTGGAGGAGAAGGTCAAGAAGTGGAGGAGGAACAACAAAAATGGAGGAAAAAAAAGCCAAACATGAAGTAAAATCATCAAAAACGGAAGGAGAAGGTGAAGAAATGGAGGAGAAAGGTGGAGAAATGGAGGAAAAGCGTCAAGAAGTGGAAGAAGAAGGTGAAGAAATGGAGGAGAAGGTGAAGAAATGGAGAATGAGCATCAAAAATGGAGGAAGGAGGTCAAGAAATGGAGAATGAGCATCAAAAACGGAGGAAGGAGGTCAAGAAATGGAGAATGAGCATCAAAAACGGAGGAAGGAGGTCAAGAAATGGAGGAAGGAGGTCAAGAAATGGAGAATGAGCATCGAAAATGGAGGAAGGAGGTCAAGAAATGGAGGAAGGAGGTCAAGAAATGGAGAATGAGCATCAAAAATGGAGGAAGGAGGTCAAGAAATGGAGAATGAGCATCAAAAATGGAGGAAGGAGGTCAAGAAATGGAGAATGAGCATCAAAAACGGAGGAAGGAGGTCAAGAAATGGAGGAAGGAGGTCAAGAAATGGAGGAAGGAGGTCAAGAAATGGAGAATGAGCATCAAAAATGGAGGAAGGAGGTCAAGAAATGGAGAATGAGCATCAAAAATGGAGGAAGGAGGTCAAGAAATGGAGAATGAGCATCAAAAACGGAGGAAGGAGGTCAAGAAATGGAGGAAGGAGGTCAAGAAATGGAGGAAGGAGGTCAAGAAATGGAGAATGAGCATCAAAAATGGAGGAAGGAGGTCAAGAAATGGAGGAAGGAGGTCAAGAAATGGAGAATGAGCATCAAAAATGGAGGAAGGAGGTCAAGAAATGGAGGAAGGAGGTCAAGAAATGGAGGAAGGAGGTCAAGAAATGGAGAATGAGCATCAAAAATGGAGGAAGGAGGTCAAGAAATGGAGGAAGGAGGTCAAGAAATGGAGAATGAGCATCAAAAGTGGAGGAAGGAGGTCAAGAAATGGAGGAAGGAGGTCAAGAAATGGAGAATGAGCATCAAAAATGGAGGAAGGAGGTCAAGAAATGGAGAATGAGCATCAAAAATGGAGGAAGGAGGTCAAGAAATGGAGAATGAGCATCAAAAATGGAGGAAGGAGGTCAAGAAACGGAGGAAGGAGGTCAAGAAATGGAGAATGAGCATCGAAAACGGAGGAAGGAGGTCAAGAAATGGAGAATGAGCATCAAAAATGGAGGAAGGAGGTCAAGAAATGGAGAATGAGCATCAAAAACGGAGGAAGGAGGTCAAGAAATGGAGGAAGGAGGTCAAGAAATGGAGAATGAGCATCAAAAATGGAGGAAGGAGGTCAAGAAACGGAGGAAGGAGGTCAAGAAATGGAGAATGAGCATCAAAAATGGAGGAAGGAGGTCAAGAAATGGAGAATGAGCATCAAAAATGGAGGAAGGAGGTCAAGAAATGGAGAATGAGCATCAAAAATGGAGGAAGGAGGTCAAGAAATGGAGAATGAGCATCAAAAATGGAGGAAGGAGGTCAAGAAATGGAGAATGAGCATCAAAAACGGAGGAAGGAGGTCAAGAAATGGAGGAAGGAGGTCAAGAAATGGAGGAAGGAGGTCAAGAAATGGAGAATGAGCATCAAAAATGGAGGAAGGAGGTCAAGAAATGGAGAATGAGCATCAAAAATGGAGGAAGGAGGTCAAGAAATGGAGGAAGGAGGTCAAGAAATGGAGAAGGAGCATCAAAAATGGAGGAAGGAGGTCAAGAAATGGAGAAGGAGCATCAAAAACGGAGGAAGGAGGTCAAGAAATGGAGGAAGGAGGTCCAGAAATGGAGAATGAGCATCAAAAACGGAGGAAGGAGGTCAAGAAATGGAGAATGAGCATCAAAAATGGAGGAAGGAGGTCAAGAAATGGAGAATGAGCATCAAAAATGGAGGAAGGAGGTCAAGAAATGGAGAAGGAGCATCAAAAATGGAGGAAGGAGGTCAAGAAATGGAGAATGAGCATCAAAAACGGAGGAAGGAGGTCAAGAAATGGAGGAAGGAGGTCAAGAAATGGAGAATGAGCATCAAAAATGGAGGAAGGAGGTCAAGAAATGGAGAATGAGCATCAAAAATGGAGGAAGGAGGTCAAGAAATGGAGGAAGGAGGTCAAGAGATGGAGAAGGAGCATCAAAAACGGAGGAAGGAGGTCAAGAAATGGAGAAGGAGCATCAAAAATGGAGGAAGGAGGTCAAGAAATGGAGAAGGAGCATCAAAAAAGGAGGAAGGAGGTCAAGAAATGGAGAATGAGCATCAAAAGTGGAGGAAGGAGGTCCAGAAATGGAGAATGAGCATCAAAAACGGAGGAAGGAGGTCAAGAAATGGAGGAAGGAGGTCAAGAAATGGAGAATGAGCATCAAAAACGGAGGAAGGAGGTCAAGAAATGGAGAATGAGCATCAAAAATGGAGGAAGGAGGTCCAGAAATGGAGGAAGGAGGTCCAGAAATGGAGAAGGAGCATCAAAAATGGAGGAAGGAGGTGAAGAAATGGAGAATGAGCATCAAAAATGGAGGAAGGAGGTCAAGAAATGGAGAATGAGCATCAAAAATGGAGGAAGGAGGTCAAGAAATGGAGAATGAGCATCAAAAATGGAGGAAGGAGGTCAAGAAATGGAGGAAGGAGGTCAAGAAATGGAGAATGAGCATCAAAAATGGAGGAAGGAGGTCAAGAAATGGAGAATGAGCATCAAAAATGGAGGAAGGAGGTCAAGAAATGGAGAATGAGCATCAAAAATGGAGGAAGGAGGTCAAGAAATGGAGAATGAGCATCAAAAATGGAGGAAGGAGGTCAAGAAATGGAGAATGAGCATCAAAAACGGAGGAAGGAGGTCAAGAAATGGAGGAAGGAGGTCAAGAAATGGAGAATGAGCATCAAAAATGGAGGAAGGAGGTCAAGAAATGGAGAATGAGCATCAAAAATGGAGGAAGGAGGTCAAGAAATGGAGAAGGAGCATCAAAAACGGAGGAAGGAGGTCAAGAAATGGAGAAGGAGCATCAAAAATGGAGGAAGGAGGTCAAGAAATGGAGAATGAGCATCAAAAACGGAGGAAGGAGGTCAAGAAATGGAGGAAGGAGGTCAAGAAATGGAGAAGGAGCATCAAAAATGGAGGAAGGAGGTCAAGAAATGGAGAATGAGCATCAAAAACGGAGGAAGGAGGTCAAGAAATGGAGAATGAGCATCAAAAACGGAGGAAGGAGGTCAAGAAATGGAGAATGAGCATCAAAAACGGAGGAAGGAGGTCAAGAAATGGAGGAAGGAGGTCAAGAAATGGAGGAAGGAGGTCAAGAAATGGAGAATGAGCATCAAAAATGGAGGAAGGAGGTGAAGAAATGGAGAATGAGCATCAAAAACGGAGGAAGGAGGTCAAGAAATGGAGAATGAGCATCAAAAATGGAGGAAGGAGGTCAAGAAATGGAGAATGAGCATCAAAAATGGAGGAAGGAGGTCCAGAAATGGAGGAAGGAGGTCAAGAAATGGAGAATGAGCATCAAAAACGGAGGAAGGAGGTCAAGAAATGGAGGAAGGAGGTCAAGAAATGGAGAATGAGCATCAAAAATGGAGGAAGGAGGTCAAGAAATGGAGGAAGGAGGTCCAGAAATGCAGGAGAAACGTCCAGAAATGGAGAAGAAACCTCCAGAAATGGAGGAGAAACGTCCAGAAGTGGAGGAGAAACGTCACAAAACGAAGGAGGAAGTTGAGGAAAGGGAGGAGGAGGTCACATGACCGACCGGAAGTGGAGCTTGCGGCAGGGCCGGTCGTCGCCGGTGGCTCTGAGACACTCCTCCTTGGTGCCGTGGTCGCAGAACTCCTGCACCTGGGCCCTGCCCCTCGAGCGGAACTTCTCCACGATGGACTGCTCTTTGGCCGTCGTCGTGTTCAGCAGCTCCAGGATCTCCTGGCTCACCTGGGAAAAAAAAGAAGGTTCCGGAGCCTGGCGGGGACCTCGGAAGGAGCTGGAAGGGGCTTTTAAAAATGGAGGTTTGGAGGGAAAATGGAGGTTTGGAGGGAGAGTTTGGAGGGAAAATGGAGGTTTAGATGGAAAATTTGAGAACTTGAGGGAAAATGGAGGTTTGGAGGGAGAGTTGGAGGGAAAATGGAGGTTGAGAGGGAGAGTTTGGGGGGAAAATGGAGGTTGAGAGGGAGAGTTTGAGGGAAAATGGAGGATTAGAGGGAAAATGGAGGTTTGGAGGGAGAGTTGGAGGGAAAATGGAGGATTAGAGGGAAAATGGAGGTTGAGAGGGAGAGTTGGAGGGAAAATGGAGGTTTAGGGGAGAGTTGGAGGGAAAATGGAGGTTGAGAGGGAGAGTTTGAGGGAAAATGGAGGATTAGAGGGAAAATGGAGGTTTAGAGGGAGAGTTTGAGGGAAAATGGAGGTTGAGAGGGAGAGTTTGAGGGAAAATGGAGGTTGAGAGGGAGAGTTGGAGGGAAAATGGAGGTTTAGGGGGAGAGTTTGGAGGGAAAATGGAGGTTTGGAGGGAAAATGGAGGTTGAGAGGGAGAGTTGGAGGGAAAATGGAGGTTGAGAGGGAGAGTTGGAGGGAAAATGGAGGTTGAGACAGAGAGTTTGAGGGAAAATGGAGGTTTGGAGGGAGAGTTGGAGGGAAAATGGAGGTTTAGAGGGAAGGTTTGGAGACAAAATGGAGGTTGAGAGGGAGAGTTTGAGACAAAATGGAGGTTGAGAGGGAGAGTTGGAGGGAAAATGGAGGTTGAGAGGGAGAGTTGGAGGGAAAATGGAGGTTGAGAGGGAGAGTTTGAGACAAAATGGAGGTTGAGAGGGTGAGTTGGAGGGAAAATGGAGGTTTGGAGGGAGAGTTGGAGGGAAAATGGAGGATTAGAGGGAAATGGAGGTTTAGAGGGAGAGTTTGAGAGAAAATGGAGGTTTAGAGGGAAAGTTTGAGAATTTGAGGGGAAAATGGAGGTTTAGAGGGAAAATCTGAGAGAAAACTGAAGGTTTAGAGGGAAAATGGAGCTTTAGAAAGAAAGTTTGAGAATTTGAGGTAAAATTCAAGAATTTTGAGGGGAACATGAAGGTTTAGAGGGAAAGTTTGAGAATTTTGAGGGAAAAATGAAGGTTTAGAGGGAAAATTTGAGAATTTGAGGGGAAAATGAAGGTTTAGAGGGAAAGTTTGAGAACTTGAGGGTAAAATTTGACAATTTTGAGGGGAAAAATGGAGGTTAAGAGGGAACATTTGAGAATTTGAGGTAAAATTCGAGAAGTTTGAGGGAAAAATGAAGGTTTAGAGGGAAAACCTGGGACTTTGGGGAAACTGAAGGTTTTAGAGGGAAAATTTGAGAATTTGAGGGAAAAATGAAGGTTTAGAGGTAATTTTTGAGAATTTGAGGGAAAATTTGAGAATTTTGAGGGAAAAATGAAGGTTTAGAGGGAAAACTTGAAGATTTGAGGGGAAAATGAAGTTTAGAGGAAAGGTTGAGGGGAAAATGGAGGTTTAGAGTAAAAAATTGATTGAAAATGAAGGTTTAGAAGGAAAATTTGAGGGAAAATGAAGGTTTAGAGGGAAAATTTGAGAATTTGGATAAAAATGGAGGTTTACAGGGAAATTTGATAATTTTAGGTAATTTTGAGAATTTTGAGGGAAAACCGAAGGTTTAGAAGAAAAATTTGAGAGAAAACTGAAGGTTGAGAGGGAAAATTTGAGAATTTGAGGGGAAATTTGACAATTTTGAGGGGAAAATGAGGTTTAGAGGGAATATTTGAGAATTTTGAGGAATAAGTAGAGGTTTAGAGGGAAAATTGATTATTTGAGGTAGAACTTGAGAATTCTGAGGGAAAAATGAAGGTTTAGAGGGAAATTTGATTATGAGGTAAAATTTGAGAACTTTGAGGGAAAACTAAAGCTTTAGAAGGAAAATTTGAGAATTTGAGGTAAAATTTGAGAACTCTGAGGGAAAAATGAAGGTTTAAGGGAAAATTTGAGAATTTGAAGGAAAATGAAGGTTTAGAGGGAAAGTCTGAGGGAAAACGAAGGTTTAGAGGGAAAGTCTAAGGGAAAATGAAGGTTTAGAGGGAAAGTCTGAGGGAAAATGAAGGTTTAGAGGGAAAGTTTGAGGGAAAATGAAGGTTTAGAGGGAAAGTCTGAGGGAAAACGAAGGTTTAGAGGGAAAGTTTGAGGGAAAACGAAGGTTTAGAGGGAAAGTTTGAGGGAAAATGAAGGTTTAGAGGGAAAGTCTGAGGGAAAACGAAGGTTTAGAGGGAAAGTCTGAGAATTCGGCGAAAACCGGAGCTTTAGAGTGAACATTTGAGAGCGAAGCCGAGGTCTAGGATTTCCCACGATCCTCTGGGCCCTCCGGGGGCCTCCCCCACCTTCTTGCTCTGCTGCTCCTTGGTGGACTGCTGACTCAGCAGGCTCTCGATCTCCAGGTCGAGGTCGGAGGCCTGTTTCTTGGCCTTTTTGGCCGCCGTCATGGCCGCCGCCGCCTCCTTGGGCCTTCGCCGGGTCCGGAGTGAGAGGAGGAAGAGGTGGCGCCGCCATCTTGCTCCGGCCGCCGCTTCCGGCCGCCATCTTGGGGGGCGGAGTCGGTGCCGGCGCCCGTCATGGCCGCCAGCTTGGAGTGGTCGGCGTAGGTGACCAGGGTGGGTTGGCCCGGCTGGTCGGGGAGGAGGCCTCGCTTCACCTCGATCAGCTCCTGGGCCGCGAACTTCTGCAGGAGGCTCTCCACCGCCCCGCGGGACACTGGGAAGTCGGCCTAGGAGGGAGGGGGGGGGGGGAAAAAAAGGGAGGATTCGGGACCTAAAATGGTGGTTTCGGGACCTAAAATGGAGGTTTCGGGACCTAAAATGGAGGTTGCAGGACCTAAAGTGGACTTTTCAGGACCGAAAATGGAGGTTTCGGGACCTAAAATGGACATTTTGGGACCTAAAATGGAGGTTTCGGGACCTAAAGTGGACTTTTTGGGACCTAAAGTGGACTTTTTGGGACCTAAAATGGAGGTTTCGGGGCCTAAAATGGACATTTTGGGACCTAAAGTGGACTTTTTGGGACCTAAAATGGAGGTTGATG
>JAUMJK010002652.1:0-22050 GCA_033558105.1 Coccyzus lansbergi
TAGGGGCAGACCTCTGTTTGGCAGACCTCCTAGGGGCAGACCTCCTAGGGGCAGACCTCTGTTTGGCAGACCTCTGTTTGGCAGACCTCCTAGGGGCAGACCTCTGTTTGGCAGACCTCTGTTTGGCAGACCTCCTAGGGGCAGACCTCTGTTTGGCAGACCTCTGTTTGGCAGACCTCCTAGGGGCAGACCTCTGTTTGGCAGACCTCTGCTAGGGGCAGACCTCTGTTTGGCAGACCTCTGTTTGGCAGACCTCCTAGGGGCAGACCTCTGTTTGGCAGACCTCTGTTTGGCAGACCTCCTAGGGGCAGACCTCTGTTTGGCAGACCTCCTGTTTGGCAGACCTCCTAGGGCAGACCTCTGTTGGCAGACCTCTGTTTGGCAGACCTCCTAGGGGCAGACCTCTGTTTGGCAGACCTCTGTTTGGCAGACCTCCTAGGGGCAGACCTCTGTTTGGCAGACCTCCTAGGGGCAGACCTCCTAGGGGCAGACCTCTGTTTGGCAGACCTCCTAGGGGCAGACCTCTGTTTGGCAGACCTCCTAGGGGCAGACCTCTGTTTGGCAGACCTCTGTTTGGCAGACCTCCTAGGGGCAGACCTCTGTTGGCAGACCTCTGTTTGGCAGACCTCCTAGGGGCAGACCTCTGTTTGGCAGACCTCCTAGGGGCAGACCTCTGTTTGGCAGACCTCCTAGGGGCAGACCTCCTAGGGGCAGACCTCTGTTTGGCAGACCTCTGTTGGGCAGACCTCTGTTTGGCAGACCTCCTAGGGGCAGACCTCTGTTTGGCAGACCTCCTAGGTGGCAGACCTCCTAGGGGCAGACCTCTGTTTGGCAGACCTCCTAGGGGCAGACCTCTGTTTGGCAGACCTCCTAGGGGCAGACCTCTGTTTGGCAGACCTCTGTTTGGCAGACCTCCTAGGGGCAGACCTCTGTTTGGCAGACCTCCTAGGGGCAGACCTCTGTTTGGCAGACCTCTGTTTGGCAGACCTCTGTTTGGCAGACCTCCTAGGGGCAGACCTCTGTTTGGCAGACCTCCTAGGGGCAGACCTCTGTTTGGCAGACCTCTGTAGGGGCAGACCTCTGTTTGGCAGACCTCTGTTGGGCAGACCTCTGTTTGGCAGACCTCCTGTTAGGGGCAGACCTCTGTTTGGCAGACCTCCTAGGGGCAGACCTCTGTTTGGCAGACCTCTGTTTGGCAGACCTCCTAGGGGCAGACCTCTGTTTGGCAGACCTCCTAGGGGCAGACCTCTGTTTGGCAGACCTCCTAGGGGCAGACCTCTGTTTGGCAGACCTCTGTTTGGCAGACCTCTGTTGGGCAGACCTCTGCTAGGGGCAGACCTCTGTTTGGCAGACCTCTGTTTGGCAGACCTCCTAGGGGCAGACCTCTGTTTGGCAGACCTCCTAGGGGCAGACCTCTGTTTGGCAGACCTCTGTTTGGCAGACCTCCTAGGGGCAGACCTCTGTTTGGCAGACCTCTGTCTAGGGGCAGACCTCTGTTGGCAGACCTCTGTTTGGCAGACCTCCTAGGGGCAGACCTCTGTTTGGCAGACCTCTGTTTGGCAGACCTCCTAGGGGCAGACCTCTGTTTGGCAGACCTCTGTTTGGCAGACCTCCTAGGGGCAGACCTCTGTTGGCAGACCTCTGTTTGGCAGACCTCCTAGGGGCAGACCTCTGTTTGGCAGACCTCTGTTTGGCAGACCTCCTAGGGGCAGACCTCTGTTTGGCAGACCTCTGTTTGGCAGACCTCCTAGGGGCAGACCTCTGTTTGGCAGACCTCTAGTTGGCAGACCTCTGTTTGGCAGACCTCCTAGGGGCAGACCTCTAGGTTTGGCAGACCTCCTAGGGGCAGACCTCTGTTTGGCAGACCTCTGTTTGGCAGACCTCCTAGGGGCAGACCTCTGTTTGGCAGACCTCTGTTGGCAGACCTCCTAGGGGCAGACCTCTGTTTGGCAGACCTCTGTTTGGCAGACCTCCTAGGGGCAGACCTCTGTTTGGCAGACCTCTGTTTGGCAGACCTCCTAGGGGCAGACCTCTGTTTGGCAGACCTCTGTTTGGCAGACCTCCTAGGGGCAGACCTCTGTTTGGCAGACCTCTGTTTGGCAGACCTCCTAGGGGCAGACCTCTGTTTGGCAGACCTCTGTTTGGCAGACCTCCTAGGGGCAGACCTCTGTTTGGCAGACCTCTGTTTGGCAGACCTCCTAGGGGCAGACCTCTGTTTGGCAGACCTCTGTTTGGCAGACCTCCTAGGGGCAGACCTCTGTTTGGCAGACCTCTGTTTGGCAGACCTCCTAGGGGCAGACCTCTGTTTGGCAGACCTCTGTTTGGCAGACCTCTAGTGGCAGACCTCTGTTTGGCAGACCTCCTAGGGGCAGACCTCTGTTTGGCAGACCTCCTAGGGGCAGACCTCTGTTTGGCAGACCTCTGTTTGGCAGACCTCCTAGGGGCAGACCTCTGTTTGGCAGACCTCCTAGGGGCAGACCTCTGTTTGGCAGACCTCCTAGGGGCAGACCTCTGTTTGGCAGACCTCCTAGGGGCAGACCTCTGTTTGGCAGACCTCCTAGGGCAGACCTCTGTTTGGCAGACCTCTGTTTGGCAGACCTCCTAGGGGCAGACCTCTGTTTGGCAGACCTCTGTTGGCAGACCTCCTAGGGGCAGACCTCTGTTTGGCAGACCTCTGTTTGGCAGACCTCCTAGGGGCAGACCTCTGTTTGGCAGACCTCTGTTTGGCAGACCTCTGTTTGGCAGACCTCCTAGGGGCAGACCTCTGTTTGGCAGACCTCTAGTGGCAGACCTCTGTTTGGCAGACCTCCTAGGGGCAGACCTCTGTTTGGCAGACCTCTGTTTGGCAGACCTCTGTTTGGCAGACCTCCTAGGGGCAGACCTCTGTTTGGCAGACCTCTGTTGGCAGACCTCTGTTGGCAGACCTCTGTTGGCAGACCTCTGTTTGGCAGACCTCCTAGGGGCAGACCTCTGTTTGGCAGACCTCTGTTGGGCAGACCTCTGTTGGCAGACCTCTGTTTGGCAGACCTCCTAGGGGCAGACCTCTGTTTGGCAGACCTCTGTTGGGCAGACCTCTGTTTGGCAGACCTCCTAGGGGCAGACCTCTGTTGGCAGACCTCCTAGGGGCAGACCTCTGTTTGGCAGACCTCTGTTTGGCAGACCTCCTAGGGGCAGACCTCTGTTTGGCAGACCTCTGTTTGGCAGACCTCCTAGGGGCAGACCTCTGTTTGGCAGACCTCTGTTTGGCAGACCTCCTAGGGGCAGACCTCTGTTTGGCAGACCTCTGTTTGGCAGACCTCCTAGGGGCAGACCTCTGTTTGGCAGACCTCTGTTTGGCAGACCTCCTAGGGGCAGACCTCTGTTGGCAGACCTCTGTTTGGCAGACCTCCTAGGGGCAGACCTCTGTTTGGCAGACCTCTGTTTGGCAGACCTCCTAGGGGCAGACCTCTGTTTGGCAGACCTCCTAGGGGCAGACCTCTGTTTGGCAGACCTCCTAGGGGCAGACCTCTGTTTGGCAGACCTCCTAGGGGCAGACCTCTGTTTGGCAGACCTCCTAGGGGCAGACCTCTGTTTGGCAGACCTCCTAGGGGCAGACCTCTGTTTGGCAGACCTCCTAGGGGCAGACCTCCTAGGGGCAGACCTCTGTTTGGCAGACCTCCTAGGGGCAGACCTCTGTTTGGCAGACCTCTTGGCAGACCTCTGTTTGGCAGACCTCCTAGGGGCAGACCTCTGTTTGGCAGACCTCCTAGGGGCAGACCTCTGTTTGGCAGACCTCCTAGGGGCAGACCTCTGTTTGGCAGACCTCCTAGGGGCAGACCTCTGTTGGCAGACCTCCTAGGGGCAGACCTCTGTTTGGCAGACCTCCTAGGGGCAGACCTCCTAGGGGCAGACCTCTGTTTGGCAGACCTCCTAGGGGCAGACCTCTGTTTGGCAGACCTCCTAGGGGCAGACCTCTGTTTGGCAGACCTCCTAGTGGCAGACCTCTGTTTGGCAGACCTCCTAGGGGCAGACCTCCTAGTTGGCAGACCTCCTAGGGGCAGACCTCTGTTGGCAGACCTCTGTTTGGCAGACCTCCTAGGGGCAGACCTCCTAGTGGCAGACCTCCTAGGGGCAGACCTCTGTTTGGCAGACCTCTGTTTGGCAGACCTCCTAGGGGCAGACCTCCTAGGGGCAGACCTCCTAGGGGCAGACCTCTGTTTGGCAGACCTCCTAGGGGCAGACCTCCTAGGGGCAGACCTCTGTTTGGCAGACCTCCTAGGGGCAGACCTCCTAGGGCAGACCTCTGTTTGGCAGACCTCCTAGGGGCAGACCTCTGTTTGGCAGACCTCTGTTTGGCAGACCTCCTAGTGGCAGACCTCCTAGGGGCAGACCTCTGTTTGGCAGACCTCCTAGGGCAGACCTCCTAGGGGCAGACCTCTGTTTGGCAGACCTCCTAGGGGCAGACCTCTGTTTGGCAGACCTCCTAGGGGCAGACCTCTGTTTGGCAGACCTCCTAGGGGCAGACCTCCTAGGGGCAGACCTCTGTTTGGCAGACCTCCTAGGGGCAGACCTCCTAGGGGCAGACCTCTGTTTGGCAGACCTCCTAGGGGCAGACCTCTGTTTGGCAGACCTCCTAGGGGCAGACCTCCTAGGGGCAGACCTCTGTTTGGCAGACCTCCTAGGGGCAGACCTCCTAGTGGCAGACCTCTGTTTGGCAGACCTCCTAGGGGCAGACCTCCTAGGGGCAGACCTCTGTTTGGCAGACCTCCTAGGGGCAGACCTCTGTTTGGCAGACCTCCTAGGGGCAGACCTCTGTTTGGCAGACCTCCTAGGGGCAGACCTCCTAGGGGCAGACCTCTGTTTGGCAGACCTCCTAGGGGCAGACCTCCTAGGGGCAGACCTCTGTTTGGCAGACCTCCTAGGGGCAGACCTCTGTTTGGCAGACCTCCTAGGGGCAGACCTCTGTTTGGCAGACCTCCTAGGGGCAGACCTCTGTTTGGCAGACCTCCTAGGGGCAGACCTCCTAGGGGCAGACCTCTGTTTGGCAGACCTCCTAGGGGCAGACCTCTGTTTGGCAGACCTCCTAGGGGCAGACCTCTGTTTGGCAGACCTCCTAGGGGCAGCCTCTGTTTGGCAGACCTCTGTTTGGCAGACCTCCTAGGGGCAGACCTCTGTTTGGCAGACCTCTGTTTGGCAGACCTCCTAGGGGCAGACCTCTGTTTGGCAGACCTCCTAGGGGCAGACCTCCTAGGTGGCAGACCTCCTAGGGGCAGACCTCTGTTTGGCAGACCTCCTAGGGGCAGACCTCTGTTTGGCAGACCTCCTAGGGGCAGACCTCTGTTTGGCAGACCTCTGTTTGGCAGACCTCCTAGGGGCAGACCTCCTAGGGGCAGACCTCTGTTTGGCAGACCTCCTAGGGGCAGACCTCCTAGGGGCAGACCTCTGTTTGGCAGACCTCCTAGGGGCAGACCTCTGTTTGGCAGACCTCCTAGGGGCAGACCTCTGTTTGGCAGACCTCTGTTTGGCAGACCTCCTAGGGGCAGACCTCTGTTTGGCAGACCTCCTAGGGGCAGACCTCCTAGGGGCAGACCTCTGTTTGGCAGACCTCCTAGGGGCAGACCTCTGTTTGGCAGACCTCCTAGGGGCAGACCTCTGTTTGGCAGACCTCCTAGGGGCAGACCTCTGTTTGGCAGACCTCCTAGGGGCAGACCTCCTAGGGGCAGACCTCTGTTTGGCAGACCTCCTAGGGGCAGACCTCTGTTTGGCAGACCTCTGTTTGGCAGACCTCCTAGGGGCAGACCTCTGTTTGGCAGACCTCCTAGGGGCAGACCTCCTAGGGGCAGACCTCTGTTTGGCAGACCTCCTAGGGGCAGACCTCTGTTTGGCAGACCTCCTAGGGGCAGACCTCTGTTTGGCAGACCTCCTAGGGGCAGACCTCCTAGGTGGCAGACCTCCTAGGGGCAGACCTCTGTTTGGCAGACCTCCTAGGGGCAGACCTCCTAGGGGCAGACCTCTGTTTGGCAGACCTCCTAGGGGCAGACCTCCTAGGGGCAGACCTCTGTTTGGCAGACCTCCTAGGGGCAGACCTCCTAGGGGCAGACCTCTGTTTGGCAGACCTCCTAGGGGCAGACCTCTGTTTGGCAGACCTCCTAGGGGCAGACCTCTGTTTGGCAGACCTCCTAGGGGCAGACCTCTGTTTGGCAGACCTCCTAGGGGCAGACCTCTGTTTGGCAGACCTCCTAGGGGCAGACCTCTGTTTGGCAGACCTCCTAGGGGCAGACCTCTGTTTGGCAGACCTCTGTTTGGCAGACCTCCTAGGGGCAGACCTCCTAGGGGCAGACCTCTGTTTGGCAGACCTCCTAGGGGCAGACCTCTGTTTGGCAGACCTCCTAGGGGCAGACCTCCTAGGGGCAGACCTCCTAGGGGCAGACCTCTGTTTGGCAGACCTCCTAGGGGCAGACCTCTGTTTGGCAGACCTCCTAGGGGCAGACCTCTGTTTGGCAGACCTCCTAGGGGCAGACCTCCTAGGGGCAGACCTCTGTTTGGCAGACCTCCTAGGGGCAGACCTCTGTTTGGCAGACCTCCTAGGGGCAGACCTCTGTTTGGCAGACCTCCTAGGGGCAGACCTCTGTTTGGCAGACCTCCTAGGGGCAGACCTCTGTTTGGCAGACCTCCTAGGGGCAGACCTCTGTTTGGCAGACCTCCTAGGGGCAGACCTCCTAGGGGCAGACCTCTGTTTGGCAGACCTCCTAGGGGCAGACCTCTGTTTGGCAGACCTCCTAGGGGCAGACCTCTGTTTGGCAGACCTCTGTTTGGCAGACCTCTGTTTGGCAGACCTCCTAGGGGCAGACCTCCTAGGGGCAGACCTCCTAGGGGCAGACCTCTGTTTGGCAGACCTCTGTTTGGCAGACCTCCTAGGGGCAGACCTCTGTTGGCAGACCTCCTAGGGGCAGACCTCTGTTTGGCAGACCTCCTAGGGGCAGACCTCCTAGGGGCAGACCTCTGTTTGGCAGACCTCCTAGGGGCAGACCTCCTAGGGGCAGACCTCTGTTTGGCAGACCTCCTAGGGGCAGACCTCCTAGGGGCAGACCTCTGTTTGGCAGACCTCCTAGGGGCAGACCTCCTAGGGGCAGACCTCCTAGGGGCAGACCTCTGTTTGGCAGACCTCCTAGGGGCAGACCTCTGTTTGGCAGACCTCCTAGGGGCAGACCTCCTAGGGGCAGACCTCTGTTTGGCAGACCTCCTAGGGGCAGACCTCCTAGGGGCAGACCTCTGTTTGGCAGACCTCCTAGGGGCAGACCTCTGTTTGGCAGACCTCCTAGGGGCAGACCTCCTAGGGGCAGACCTCTGTTTGGCAGACCTCCTAGGGGCAGACCTCCTAGGGGCAGACCTCCTAGGGGCAGACCTCTGTTTGGCAGACCTCTGTTTGGCAGACCTCCTAGGGGCAGACCTCCTAGGGGCAGACCTCTGTTTGGCAGACCTCCTAGGGGCAGACCTCCTAGGGGCAGACCTCTGTTTGGCAGACCTCCTAGGGGCAGACCTCTGTTTGGCAGACCTCCTAGGGGCAGACCTCTGTTTGGCAGACCTCCTAGGGGCAGACCTCTGTTTGGCAGACCTCCTAGGGGCAGACCTCCTAGGGGCAGACCTCTGTTTGGCAGACCTCCTAGGGGCAGACCTCTGTTTGGCAGACCTCCTAGGGGCAGACCTCTGTTTGGCAGACCTCCTAGGGGCAGACCTCTGTTTGGCAGACCTCCTAGGGGCAGACCTCCTAGGGGCAGACCTCTGTTTGGCAGACCTCCTAGGGGCAGACCTCTGTTTGGCAGACCTCTGTTTGGCAGACCTCCTAGGGGCAGACCTCTGTTTGGCAGACCTCCTAGGGGCAGACCTCTGTTTGGCAGACCTCCTAGGGGCAGACCTCCTAGGGGCAGACCTCTGTTTGGCAGACCTCCTAGGGGCAGACCTCTGTTTGGCAGACCTCTGTTTGGCAGACCTCCTAGGGGCAGACCTCCTAGGGGCAGACCTCTGTTTGGCAGACCTCCTAGGGGCAGACCTCCTAGGGGCAGACCTCTGTTTGGCAGACCTCCTAGGGGCAGACCTCTGTTTGGCAGACCTCCTAGGGGCAGACCTCTGTTTGGCAGACCTCCTAGGGGCAGACCTCTGTTTGGCAGACCTCTGTTTGGCAGACCTCTGTTTGGCAGACCTCCTAGGGGCAGACCTCCTAGGGGCAGACCTCTGTTTGGCAGACCTCCTAGGGGCAGACCTCTGTTTGGCAGACCTCCTAGGGGCAGACCTCTGTTTGGCAGACCTCCTAGGGGCAGACCTCCTAGGGGCAGACCTCTGTTTGGCAGACCTCCTAGGGGCAGACCTCTGTTTGGCAGACCTCCTAGGGGCAGACCTCTGTTTGGCAGACCTCCTAGGGGCAGACCTCTGTTTGGCAGACCTCCTAGGGGCAGACCTCTGTTTGGCAGACCTCCTAGGGGCAGACCTCTGTTTGGCAGACCTCTGTTGGCAGACCTCTGTTTGGCAGACCTCCTAGGGGCAGACCTCCTAGGGGCAGACCTCTGTTTGGCAGACCTCCTAGGGGCAGACCTCCTAGGGGCAGACCTCTGTTTGGCAGACCTCCTAGGGGCAGACCTCTGTTTGGCAGACCTCCTAGGGGCAGACCTCTGTTTGGCAGACCTCCTAGGGGCAGACCTCTGTTTGGCAGACCTCTGTTTGGCAGACCTCTGTTTGGCAGACCTCCTAGGGGCAGACCTCTGTTTGGCAGACCTCTGTTTGGCAGACCTCCTAGGGGCAGACCTCCTAGGGGCAGACCTCTGTTTGGCAGACCTCCTAGGGGCAGACCTCTGTTTGGCAGACCTCCTAGGGGCAGACCTCTGTTTGGCAGACCTCCTAGGGGCAGACCTCCTAGGGGCAGACCTCTGTTTGGCAGACCTCCTAGGGGCAGACCTCTGTTTGGCAGACCTCCTAGGGGCAGACCTCTGTTTGGCAGACCTCCTAGGGGCAGACCTCTGTTTGGCAGACCTCCTAGGGGCAGACCTCTGTTTGGCAGACCTCTGTTTGGCAGACCTCCTAGGGGCAGACCTCCTAGGGGCAGACCTCTGTTTGGCAGACCTCCTAGGGGCAGACCTCCTAGGGGCAGACCTCTGTTTGGCAGACCTCCTAGGGGCAGACCTCTGTTTGGCAGACCTCCTAGGGGCAGACCTCTGTTTGGCAGACCTCTGTTTGGCAGACCTCCTAGGGGCAGACCTCTGTTTGGCAGACCTCTGTTTGGCAGACCTCCTAGGGGCAGACCTCTGTTTGGCAGACCTCCTAGGGGCAGACCTCTGTTTGGCAGACCTCCTAGGGGCAGACCTCCTAGGGGCAGACCTCTGTTTGGCAGACCTCCTAGGGGCAGACCTCTGTTTGGCAGACCTCTGTTGGCAGACCTCTGTTTGGCAGACCTCCTAGGGGCAGACCTCTGTTTGGCAGACCTCCTAGGGGCAGACCTCCTAGGGGCAGACCTCTGTTTGGCAGACCTCCTAGGGGCAGACCTCTGTTTGGCAGACCTCCTAGGGGCAGACCTCTGTTTGGCAGACCTCCTAGGGGCAGACCTCCTAGGGGCAGACCTCTGTTTGGCAGACCTCCTAGGGGCAGACCTCTGTTTGGCAGACCTCCTAGGGGCAGACCTCTGTTTGGCAGACCTCCTAGGGGCAGACCTCCTAGGGGCAGACCTCTGTTTGGCAGACCTCCTAGGGGCAGACCTCCTAGGGGCAGACCTCTGTTTGGCAGACCTCCTAGGGGCAGACCTCTGTTGGCAGACCTCTGTTTGGCAGACCTCCTAGGGGCAGACCTCTGTTTGGCAGACCTCTGTTTGGCAGACCTCTGTTGGCAGACCTCCTAGGGGCAGACCTCTGTTTGGCAGACCTCCTAGGGGCAGACCTCTGTTTGGCAGACCTCCTAGGGGCAGACCTCTGTTTGGCAGACCTCCTAGGGGCAGACCTCCTAGGGGCAGACCTCTGTTTGGCAGACCTCCTAGGGGCAGACCTCTGTTTGGCAGACCTCCTAGGGGCAGACCTCTGTTTGGCAGACCTCCTAGGGGCAGACCTCTGTTTGGCAGACCTCCTAGGGGCAGACCTCTGTTGGCAGACCTCTGTTTGGCAGACCTCTGTTTGGCAGACCTCTAGGGGCAGACCTCCTAGGGGCAGACCTCCTAGGGGCAGACCTCTGTTTGGCAGACCTCCTAGGGGCAGACCTCCTAGGGGCAGACCTCTGTTTGGCAGACCTCTGTTTGGCAGACCTCCTAGGGGCAGACCTCCTAGGGGCAGACCTCTGTTTGGCAGACCTCCTAGGGGCAGACCTCCTAGGGGCAGACCTCTGTTTGGCAGACCTCCTAGGGGCAGACCTCCTAGGGGCAGACCTCTGTTTGGCAGACCTCCTAGGGGCAGACCTCTGTTTGGCAGACCTCCTAGGGGCAGACCTCCTAGGGGCAGACCTCTGTTTGGCAGACCTCTGTTTGGCAGACCTCCTAGGGGCGACCTCCTAGGGGCAGACCTCTGTTTGGCAGACCTCCTAGGGGCAGACCTCTGTTTGGCAGACCTCCTAGGGGCAGACCTCTGTTTGGCAGACCTCCTAGGGGCAGACCTCTGTTTGGCAGACCTCCTAGGGGCAGACCTCCTAGGGGCAGACCTCTGTTTGGCAGACCTCTGTTTGGCAGACCTCTGTTTGGCAGACCTCCTAGGGGCAGACCTCTGTTTGGCAGACCTCCTAGGGGGCAGACCTCCTAGGGGCAGACCTCTGTTTGGCAGACCTCTAGGTTGGCAGACCTCTGTTTGGCAGACCTCCTAGGGGCAGACCTCTGTTTGGCAGACCTCTGTTTGGCAGACCTCCTAGGGGCAGACCTCCTAGGGGCAGACCTCTGTTTGGCAGACCTCCTAGGGGCAGACCTCTGTTTGGCAGACCTCCTAGGGGCAGACCTCCTAGGGGCAGACCTCTGTTTGGCAGACCTCCTAGGGGCAGACCTCTGTTTGGCATGACCTCTGTTTGGCAGACCTCCTAGGGGCAGACCTCCTAGGGGCAGACCTCTGTTTGGCAGACCTCCTAGGGGCAGACCTCTGTTTGGCAGACCTCCTAGGGGCAGACCTCCTAGGGGCAGACCTCTGTTTGGCAGACCTCCTAGGGGCAGACCTCTGTTTGGCAGACCTCTGTTTGGCAGACCTCCTAGGGGCAGACCTCTGTTTGGCAGACCTCCTAGGGGCAGACCTCTGTTTGGCAGACCTCCTAGGGGCAGACCTCTGTTTGGCAGACCTCCTAGGGGCAGACCTCTGTTTGGCAGACCTCCTAGGGGCAGACCTCTGTTTGGCAGACCTCTGTTTGGCAGACCTCCTAGGGGCAGACCTCTGTTTGGCAGACCTCCTAGGGGCAGACCTCTGTTTGGCAGACCTCCTAGGGGCAGACCTCTGTTTGGCAGACCTCCTAGGGGCAGACCTCTGTTGGCAGACCTCTGTTTGGCAGACCTCCTAGGGGCAGACCTCTGTTTGGCAGACCTCCTAGGGGCAGACCTCCTAGGGGCAGACCTCTGTTTGGCAGACCTCTGTTGGGCAGACCTCTGTTTGGCAGACCTCCTAGGGGCAGACCTCCTAGGGGCAGACCTCTGTTTGGCAGACCTCTGTTTGGCAGACCTCTGTTTGGCAGACCTCCTAGGGGCAGACCTCTGTTTGGCAGACCTCCTAGGGGCAGACCTCTGTTTGGCAGACCTCCTAGGGGCAGACCTCTGTTTGGCAGACCTCCTAGGGGCAGACCTCTGTTTGGCAGACCTCTGTTTGGCAGACCTCTGTTTGGCAGACCTCCTAGGGGCAGACCTCCTAGGGGCAGACCTCTGTTTGGCAGACCTCTGTTTGGCAGACCTCCTAGGGGCAGACCTCTGTTTGGCAGACCTCTGTTTGGCAGACCTCTGTTTGGCAGACCTCCTAGGGGCAGACCTCTGTTTGGCAGACCTCCTAGGGGCAGACCTCCTAGGGGCAGACCTCTGTTTGGCAGACCTCTGTTTGGCAGACCTCCTAGGGGCAGACCTCCTAGGGGCAGACCTCTGTTTGGCAGACCTCCTAGGGGCAGACCTCTGTTTGGCAGACCTCCTAGGGGCAGACCTCTGTTTGGCAGACCTCCTAGGGGCAGACCTCTGTTTGGCAGACCTCCTAGGGGCAGACCTCTGTTTGGCAGACCTCCTAGGGGCAGACCTCTGTTTGGCAGACCTCCTAGGGGCAGACCTCTGTTTGGCAGACCTCTGTTTGGCAGACCTCCTAGGGGCAGACCTCTGTTTGGCAGACCTCTGTTTGGCAGACCTCTGTTTGGCAGACCTCCTAGGGGCAGACCTCTGTTTGGCAGACCTCTGTTTGGCAGACCTCCTAGGGGCAGACCTCTGTTTGGCAGACCTCTGTTTGGCAGACCTCCTAGGGGCAGACCTCTGTTTGGCAGACCTCCTAGGGGCAGACCTCTGTTTGGCAGACCTCCTAGGGGCAGACCTCTGTTTGGCAGACCTCTGTTTGGCAGACCTCCTAGGGGCAGACCTCTGTTTGGCAGACCTCCTAGGGGCAGACCTCTGTTTGGCAGACCTCCTAGGGGCAGACCTCTGTTTGGCAGACCTCCTAGGGGCAGACCTCTGTTTGGCAGACCTCCTAGGGGCAGACCTCTGTTTGGCAGACCTCTGTTTGGCAGACCTCTGTTTGGCAGACCTCCTAGGGGCAGACCTCTGTTTGGCAGACCTCCTAGGGGCAGACCTCTGTTTGGCAGACCTCCTAGGGGCAGACCTCCTAGGGGCAGACCTCTGTTTGGCAGACCTCCTAGGGGCAGACCTCTGTTTGGCAGACCTCCTAGGGGCAGACCTCCTAGGGGCAGACCTCTGTTTGGCAGACCTCCTAGGGGCAGACCTCTGTTTGGCAGACCTCCTAGGGGCAGACCTCTGTTTGGCAGACCTCTGTTTGGCAGACCTCCTAGGGGCAGACCTCCTAGGGGCAGACCTCTGTTTGGCAGACCTCCTAGGGGCAGACCTCCTAGGGGCAGACCTCTGTTTGGCAGACCTCCTAGGGGCAGACCTCTGTTTGGCAGACCTCTGTTTGGCAGACCTCCTAGGGGCAGACCTCTGTTTGGCAGACCTCTGTTTGGCAGACCTCCTAGGGGCAGACCTCCTAGGGGCAGACCTCTGTTTGGCAGACCTCCTAGGGGCAGACCTCTGTTTGGCAGACCTCCTAGGGGCAGACCTCCTAGGGGCAGACCTCTGTTTGGCAGACCTCCTAGGGGCAGACCTCTGTTTGGCAGACCTCTGTTTGGCAGACCTCCTAGGGGCAGACCTCTGTTTGGCAGACCTCCTAGGGGCAGACCTCTGTTTGGCAGACCTCCTAGGGGCAGACCTCTGTTTGGCAGACCTCCTAGGGGCAGACCTCTGTTTGGCAGACCTCCTAGGGGCAGACCTCTGTTTGGCAGACCTCTGTTTGGCAGACCTCCTAGGGGCAGACCTCTGTTTGGCAGACCTCCTAGGGGCAGACCTCTGTTTGGCAGACCTCCTAGGGGCAGACCTCTGTTTGGCAGACCTCCTAGGGGCAGACCTCTGTTTGGCAGACCTCTGTTTGGCAGACCTCCTAGGGGCAGACCTCTGTTTGGCAGACCTCCTAGGGGCAGACCTCCTAGGGGCAGACCTCTGTTTGGCAGACCTCTGTTGGGCAGACCTCTGTTTGGCAGACCTCCTAGGGGCAGACCTCCTAGGGGCAGACCTCTGTTTGGCAGACCTCTGTTTGGCAGACCTCTGTTTGGCAGACCTCCTAGGGGCAGACCTCTGTTTGGCAGACCTCCTAGGGGCAGACCTCTGTTTGGCAGACCTCCTAGGGGCAGACCTCTGTTTGGCAGACCTCCTAGGGGCAGACCTCTGTTTGGCAGACCTCCTAGGGGCAGACCTCCTAGGGGCAGAGACCTCTGTTTGGCAGACCTCTGTTTGGCAGACCTCCTAGGGGCAGACCCTCTGTTTGGCAGACCTCCTAGTGGCAGACCTCTGTTTGGCAGACCTCCTAGGGGCAGACCTCTGTTTGGCAGAGCCTCCTAGGGGCAGACCTCTGTTTGGCAGACCTCCTAGGGGCAGACTCTGTTTGGCAGACCTCCTAGGGGCAGACCTCCTAGGGGCAGACCTCCTAGGGGCAGACCTCTGTTTGGCAGACCTCCTAGGGGCAGACCTCTGTTTGCAGACCTCCTAGGGCAGACCTCTGTTTGGCAGACCTCCTAGGGGCAGACCTCTGTTTGGCAGACCTCCTAGGGGCAGACCTCTGTTTGGCAGGACCCTCTGTTTGGCAGACCTCCTAGGGGCAGACCTCTGTTTGGCAGACCTCCTAGGGGCAGACCTCCTAGGGACAGACCTCTGTTTGGCAGACCTCCTAGGGGCAGACCTCTGTTGGCAGACCTCTGTTTGGCAGACCTCCTAGGGGCAGACCTCTGTTTGGCAGACCTCCTAGGGGCAGACCTCTGTTTGGCAGACTCCGAGGGGCAGACCTCTGTTTGGCAGACCTCCTAGGGGCAGACCTCTGTTTGGCAGACCTCCTAGGGGCAGACCTCTGTTTGGCAGACCTCCTAGGGGCAGACCTCTGTTTGGCAGACCTCCTAGGGGCAGACCTCTGTTTGGCAGACCTCTGTTGGCAGACCACTGTTTGGCAGACCTCCTAGGGGCAGACCTCTGTTTGGCAGACCTCCTAGGGGCAGACCTCTGTTTGGCAGACCTCCTAGGGGCAGACCTCCTAGGGGCAGACCTCTGTTTGGCAGACCTCCTAGGGGCAGACCTCTGTTTGGCAGACCTCCTAGGGGCAGACCTCCTAGGGGCAGACCTCTGTTTGGCAGACCTCCTAGGGGCAGACCTCTGTTTGGCAGACCTCCTAGGGGCAGACCTCTGTTTGGCAGACCTCTGTTTGGCAGACCTCCTAGGGGCAGACCTCCTAGGGCAGACCTCTGTTTGGCAGACCTCCTAGGGGCAGACCTCCTAGGGGCAGACCTCTGTTTGGCAGACCTCCTAGGGGCAGACCTCTGTTTGGCAGACCTCCTAGGGGCAGACCTCCTAGGGGCAGACCTCCTAGGGGCAGACCTCTGTTTGGCAGACCTCCTAGGGGCAGACCTCTGTTTGGCAGACCTCCTAGGGGCAGACCTCTGTTTGGCAGACCTCCTAGGGGCAGACCTCTGTTTGGCAGACCTCCTAGGGGCAGACCTCTGTTTGGCAGACCTCTGTTTGGCAGACCTCCTAGGGGCAGACCTCTGTTTGGCAGACCTCCTAGGGGCAGACCTCCTAGGGGACAGACCTCTGTTTGGCAGACCTCCTAGGGGCAGACCTCTGTTTGGCAGACCTCTGTTTGGCAGACCTCCTAGGGGCAGACCTCTGTTTGGCAGACCTCCTAGGGGCAGACCTCTGTTTGGCAGACCTCCGAGGGGCAGACCTCTGTTTGGCAGACCTCCTAGGGGCAGACCTCTGTTTGGCAGACCTCCTAGGGGCAGACCTCTGTTTGGCAGACCTCTGTTTGGCAGACCTCCTAGGGGCAGACCTCTGTTTGGCAGACCTCTGTTTGGCAGACCTCTGTTTGGCAGACCTCCTAGGGGCAGACCTCTGTTTGGCAGACCTCCTAGGGGCAGACCTCCTAGGGGCAGACCTCTGTTTGGCAGACCTCTGTTTGGCAGACCTCTGTTTGGCAGACCTCCTAGGGGCAGACCTCCTAGGGGCAGACCTCTGTTTGGCAGACCTCCTAGGGGCAGACCTCTGTTTGGCAGACCTCTGTTTGGCAGACCTCCTAGGGGCAGACCTCTGTTTGGCAGACCTCCTAGGGGCAGACCTCTGTTTGGCAGACCTCCTAGGGGCAGACCTCTGTTTGGCAGACCTCCTAGGGGCAGACCTCTGTTTGGCAGACCTCCTAGGGGCAGACCTCTGTTTGGCAGACCTCTGTTTGGCAGACCTCTGTTTGGCAGACCTCTGTTTGGCAGACCTCCTAGGGGCAGACCTCTGTTTGGCAGACCTCTGTTTGGCAGACCTCCTAGGGGCAGACCTCTGTTTGGCAGACCTCTGTTTGGCAGACCTCCTAGGGGCAGACCTCTGTTTGGCAGACCTCCTAGGGGCAGACCTCTGTTTGGCAGACCTCCTAGGGGCAGACCTCTGTTTGGCAGACCTCCTAGGGGCAGACCTCTGTTTGGCAGACCTCCTAGGGGCAGACCTCTGTTTGGCAGACCTCCTAGGGGCAGACCTCTGTTTGGCAGACCTCCTAGGGGCAGACCTCTGTTTGGCAGACCTCTGTTTGGCAGACCTCCTAGGGGCAGACCTCTGTTTGGCAGACCTCTGTTTGGCAGACCTCCTAGGGGCAGACCTCTGTTTGGCAGACCTCCTAGGGGCAGACCTCTGTTTGGCAGACCTCCTAGGGGCAGACCTCTGTTTGGCAGACCTCCTAGGGGCAGACCTCTGTTTGGCAGACCTCCTAGGGGCAGACCTCTGTTTGGCAGACCTCCTAGGGGCAGACCTCTGTTTGGCAGACCTCTGTTTGGCAGACCTCCTAGGGGCAGACCTCTGTTTGGCAGACCTCCTAGGGGCAGACCTCTGTTTGGCAGACCTCCTAGGGGCAGACCTCTGTTTGGCAGACCTCCTAGGGGCAGACCTCTGTTTGGCAGACCTCCTAGGGGCAGACCTCTGTTTGGCAGACCTCCTAGGGGCAGACCTCTGTTTGGCAGACCTCCTAGGGGCAGACCTCTGTTTGGCAGACCTCCTAGGGGCAGACCTCTGTTTGGCAGACCTCTGTGGGCAGACCTCTGTTTGGCAGACCTCCTAGGGGCAGACCTCTGTTTGGCAGACCTCCTGTTTGGCAGACCTCTGTTTGGCAGACCTCCTAGGGGCAGACCTCTGTTTGGCAGACTCTAGGGGCAGACCTCTGTTTGGCAGACCTCCTAGGGGCAGACCTCTGTTTGGCAGACCTCCTAGGGGCAGACCTCTGTTTGGCAGACCTCCTAGGGGCAGACCTCTGTTTGGCAGACCTCCTAGGGGCAGACCTCTGTTTGGCAGACCTCCTAGGGGCAGACCTCTGTTTGGCAGACCTCCTAGGGGCAGACCTCTGTTTGGCAGACCTCCTAGGGGCAGACCTCTGTTTGGCAGACCTCTGTTTGGCAGACCTCCTAGGGGCAGACCTCTGTTTGGCAGACCTCTGTTTGGCAGACCTCTGTTTGGCAGACCTCCTAGGGGCAGACCTCTGTTTGGCAGACCTCTGTTTGGCAGACCTCCTAGGGGCAGACCTCTGTTTGGCAGACCTCTGTTGGCAGACCTCCTAGGGGCAGACCTCTGTTTGGCAGACCTCCTAGGGGCAGACCTCTGTTTGGCAGACCTCCTAGGGGCAGACCTCTGTTGGCAGACCTCCTAGGGGCAGACCTCTGTTTGGCAGACCTCCTAGGGGCAGACCTCTGTTTGGCAGACCTCTGTTTGGCAGACCTCCTAGGGGCAGACCTCTGTTTGGCAGACCTCCTAGGGGCAGACCTCTGTTTTGGCAGACCTCCTAGGGGCAGACCTCTGTTTGGCAGACCTCTTTGGGCAGACCTCTGTTTGGCAGACCTCCTAGGGGCAGACCTCTGTTTGGCAGACCTCTGTTTGGCAGACCTCTGTTTGGCAGACCTCCTAGGGGCAGACCTCTGTTTGGCAGACCTCCTAGGGGCAGACCTCTGTTTGGCAGACCTCCTAGTGGCAGACCTCTGTTTGGCAGACCTCCTAGGGGCAGACCTCTGTTTGCAGACCTCCTAGGGGCAGACCTCTGTTTGGCAGACCTCCTAGGGGCAGACCTCTGTTTGGCAGACCTCCTAGGGGCAGACCTCTGTTTGGCAGACCTCCTAGGGGCAGACCTCTGTTTGGCAGACCTCCTAGGGGCAGACCTCTGTTTGGCAGACCTCCTAGGGGCAGACCTCTGTTTGGCAGACCTCCTAGGGGCAGACCTCTGTTTGGCAGACCTCCTAGGGGCAGACCTCTGTTTGGCAGACCTCCTAGGGGCAGACCTCTGTTTGGCAGACCTCCTAGGGGCAGACCTCTGTTTGGCAGACCTCTGTTTGGCAGACCTCCTAGGGGCAGACCTCTGTTTGGCAGACCTCTGTTTGGCAGACCTCTGTTTGGCAGACCTCCTAGGGGCAGACCTCTGTTTGGCAGACCTCTGTTTGGCAGACCTCCTAGGGGCAGACCTCTGTTTGGCAGACCTCTGTTTGGCAGACCTCCTAGGGGCAGACCTCTGATTGGCAGACCTCTGTTTGGCAGACCTCCTAGGGGCAGACCTCTGTTTGGCAGACCTCTGTTTGGCAGACCTCCTAGGGGCAGACCTCTGTTTGGCAGACCTCTGTTTGGCAGACCTCTAGGTGGCAGACCTCTGTTTGGCAGACCTCTGTTTGGCAGACCTCCTAGGGGCAGACCTCTGTTTGGCAGACCTCCTAGTTGGCAGACCTCTGTTTGGCAGACCTCCTAGGGGCAGACCTCTGTTTGGCAGACCTCCTAGGGGCAGACCTCTGTTTGGCAGACCTCCTAGGGGCAGACCTCTGTTTGGCAGACCTCCTAGGGGCAGACCTCTGTTTGGCAGACCTCCTAGGGGCAGACCTCTGTTTGGCAGACCTCTGTTTGGCAGACCTCTGTTTGGCAGACCTCCTAGGGGCAGACCTCTGTTTGGCAGACCTCCTAGGGGCAGACCTCTGTTTGGCAGACCTCCTAGGGGCAGACCTCTGTTTGGCAGACCTCCTAGGGGCAGACCTCTGTTTGGCAGACCTCCTAGGGGCAGACCTCTGTTTGGCAGACCTCCTAGGGGCAGACCTCTGTTTGGCAGACCTCCTAGGGGCAGACCTCTCTTTGGCAGACCTCCTAGGGGCAGACCTCTGTTTGGCAGACCTCCTAGGGGCAGACCTCTGTTTGGCAGACCTCCTAGGGGCAGACCTCTGTTTGGCAGACCTCCTAGGGGCAGACCTCTGTTTGGCAGACCTCCTAGGGGCAGACCTCTGTTTGGCAGACCTCCTAGGGGCAGACCTCTGTTTGGCAGACCTCCTAGGGGCAGACCTCTGTTTGGCAGACCTCCTAGGGGCAGACCTCTGTTTGGCAGACCTCCTAGGGGCAGACCTCTGTTTGGCAGACCTCCTAGGGGCAGACCTCTGTTTGGCAGACCTCTGTTTGGCAGACCTCCTAGGGGCAGACCTCTGTTTGGCAGACCTCCTGTTTGGCAGACCTCTGTTTGGCAGACCTCCTAGGGGCAGACCTCTGTTTGGCAGACCTCTGTTTGGCAGACCTCCTAGGGGCAGACCTCTGTTTGGCAGACCTCCTAGGGGCAGACCTCCTAGGGCAGACCTCTGTTTGGCAGACCTCCTAGGGGCAGACCTCTGTTTGGCAGACCTCTGTTTGGCAGACCTCCTAGGGGCAGACCTCTGTTTGGCAGACCTCTGTTTGGCAGACCTCTGTTTGGCAGACCTCCTAGGGGCAGACCTCTGTTTGGCAGACCTCTGTTGGCAGACCTCTGTTTGGCAGACCTCCTAGGGGCAGACCTCTGTTTGGCAGACCTCTGTTTGGCAGACCTCTGTTTGGCAGACCTCCTAGGGGCAGACCTCTGTTTGGCAGACCTCCTAGGGGCAGACCTCTGTTTGGCAGACCTCCTAGGGGCAGACCTCTGTTTGGCAGACCTCCTAGGGGCAGACCTCTGTTTGGCAGACCTCCTAGGGGCAGACCTCTGTTTGGCAGACCTCCTAGGGGCAGACCTCTGTTTGGCAGACCTCCTAGGGGCAGACCTCCTAGGGGCAGACCTCTGTTTGGCAGACCTCCTAGGGGCAGACCTCTGTTTGGCAGACCTCTGTTTGGCAGACCTCCTAGGGGCAGACCTCCTAGGGGCAGACCTCTGTTTGGCAGACCTCTGTTTGGCAGACCTCCTAGGGGCAGACCTCCTAGGGGCAGACCTCCTAGGGCAGACCTCTGTTTGGCAGACCTCCTAGGGGCAGACCTCTGTTTGGCAGACCTCCTAGGGGCAGACCTCCTAGGGGCAGACCTCTGTTTGGCAGACCTCTGTTTGGCAGACCTCCTAGGGGCAGACCTCCTAGGGGCAGACCTCTGTTTGGCAGACCTCCTAGGGGCAGACCTCTGTTTGGCAGACCTCCTAGGGGCAGACCTCCTAGGGGCAGACCTCTGTTTGGCAGACCTCCTAGGGGCAGACCTCCTAGGGGCAGACCTCTGTTTGGGAGACCTCTGTTTGGCAGACCTCTATTTGGCAGACCTCTGTTTGGCAGACCTCCTAGGGGCAGACCTCTGTTTGGCAGACCTCTGTTTGGCAGACCTCCTAGGGGCAGACCTCTGTTTGGCAGACCTCTGTTTGGCAGACCTCTATGGGCAGACCTCTGTTTGGCAGACCTCCTAGGTGGCAGACCTCTGTTTGGCAGACCTCCTAGGGGCAGACCTCTGTTTGGCAGACCTCTGTTTGGCAGACCTCCTAGGGGCAGACCTCTGTTTGGCAGACCTCCTAGGGGCAGACCTCTGTTTGGCAGACCTCCTAGGGGCAGACCTCTGTTTGGCAGACCTCCTAGGGGCAGACCTCTGTTTGGGTAGACCTCCTAGGGGCAGACCTCTGTTTGGCAGACCTCCTAGGGGCAGACCTCTGTTTGGCAGACCTCCTAGGGGCAGACCTCCTAGGGGCAGACCTCTGTTTGGCAGACCTCCTAGGGGCAGACCTCTGTTTGGCAGACCTCTGTTTGGCAGACCTCCTAGGGGCAGACCTCTGTTTGGCAGACCTCCTAGGGGCAGACCTCCTAGGGGCAGACCTCCTAGGGGCAGACCTCTGTTTGGCAGACCTCCTAGGGGCAGACCTCTGTTTGGCAGACCTCCTAGGGGCAGACCTCTGTTTGGCAGACCTCTGTTTGGCAGACCTCCTAGGGGCAGACCTCTGTTTGGCAGACCTCCTAGGGGCAGACCTCCTAGGGGCAGACCTCTGTTTGGCAGACCTCTGCTTGGCAGACCTCTGTTTGGCAGACCTCCTAGGGGCAGACCTCTGTTTGGCAGACCTCTGTTTGGCAGACCTCTGTTTGGCAGACCTCCTAGGGGCAGACCTCTGTTTGGCAGACCTCCTAGGGGCAGACCTCTGTTTGGCAGACCTCTGTTGGCAGACCTCTGTTTGGCAGACCTCCTAGGGGCAGACCTCTGTTTGGCAGACCTCTAGTTGGCAGACCTCTGTTTGGCAGACCTCTGTTTGGCAGACCTCCTAGGGGCAGACCTCCTAGGGGCAGACCTCTGTTTGGCAGACCTCTGTTTGGCAGACCTCTGTTTGGCAGACCTCCTAGGGGCAGACCTCTGTTTGGCAGACCTCCTAGGGGCAGACCTCTGTTTGGCAGACCTCCTAGGGGCAGACCTCTGTTTGGCAGACCTCCTAGGGGCAGACCTCTGTTTGGCAGACCTCCTAGGGGCAGACCTCTGTTTGGCAGACCTCCTAGGGGCAGACCTCTGTTTGGCAGACCTCCTAGGGGCAGACCTCTGTTTGGCAGACCTCCTAGGGGCAGACCTCTGTTTGGCAGACCTCCTAGGGGCAGACCTCTGTTTGGCAGACCTCCTAGGGGCAGACCTCTGTTTGGCAGACCTCCTAGGGGCAGACCTCTGTTTGGCAGACCTCCTAGGGGCAGACCTCCTAGGGGCAGACCTCTGTTTGGCAGACCTCCTAGGGGCAGACCTCTGTTTGGCAGACCTCCTAGGGGCAGACCTCTGTTTGGCAGACCTCCTAGGGGCAGACCTCTGTTTGGCAGACCTCCTAGGGGCAGACCTCTGTTTGGCAGACCTCCTAGGGGCAGACCTCTGTTTGGCAGACCACCTAGGGGCAGACCTCTGTTTGGCAGACCTCCTAGGGGCAGACCTCTGTTTGGCAGACCTCCTAGGGGCAGACCTCTAGTGGCAGACCTCCTAGGGGCAGACCTCTGTTTGGCAGACCTCCTAGGGGCAGACCTCTGTTTGGCAGACCTCCTAGGGGCAGACCTCTGTTTGGCAGACCTCCTAGGGGCAGACCTCCTAGGGGCAGACCTCTGTTTGGCAGACCTCTGTTTGGCAGACCTCTGTTT
>JAUMJK010002653.1:0-16880 GCA_033558105.1 Coccyzus lansbergi
GGGGTTGATGGGGGCCCTGGGGGGCTGGGGAGGGGCTTTGGGGGGTCCTGGGGGGATGGAGGGGGGCTTTGGGGAGGCCTAGGGGGCTGGAGATGGGGTTGGGAGGGGCTTGGGGGGCTGAGGAGGGGCTTTGGGGGGTCCTGGGGGGCTGGAGATAGGGCCTGGGGGGGCTGGGGAGTGCCTTTGAGAGGGTTTCGGGGGGTCCTGGGGGGCTGGGGAGGGGCTTTGGGGAGCTAGGGAGGGGATTTGGGGAGCCCTAGGGGGCTGGAGATTGGGTGTGGGGGTCTGGGGAGGCTGAGGAGGGGGTTTGAGGGGGGTCCTGGGGGGCTGGGGAGGGGGTGTGGGGATCCTGGGGGGGCTGGACAAGGGCTTTGGGGGTCCTGAGGGGCTGGGAATGGGCTTTGGGGGTTCCTGTGGGGGGCTTGGGAAGGGGTTTTGGGGAGCTTTGAGGGGTCTTGGGGTGCTGGGAAGGGGCTTTGAGGGGTCCTGGGGGGCTCGGGAGGTGCTTTGGGGGGTTGATCGGGGTCTTGGGGGGGCTTTGAGGGTCTTGGGGTGCTGGGAAGGGGCTTTGGGGGGTCTTTTTTTTTTGGGGGTGTGTGTCGATCCTGTTGGCTCTAGGATTCACCCTGAAGCCCTTCGGAGGCTTTTTAATGGCTTGAGGCGGGTTTGGGGGGGGGGTGGGGGGTCCTGGGGGTCTATTTTTGGGGTGCTGACCCCCGCTTTTTCCCCCCCCCCCCCAAGTCGCAGGACCCGGCGCCCACCATGGCCCTGGGGGTGTCGGTGCTGCACGAGCTCCTGCGCTTCTCGGCGCAGCTGCCGGAGCTGGCGAGAGAGATCGGCACCGACCACATCCCGGGGCTGCTCACCTCCCTGCTCGCCCTGCGCCCCGAGGTTTGGGGGGGGGGGGGGGGCCCCGAACCCCAAAATTTGGGGGTGTTGGGGGGGGGAGTTTGGGGTGGTCCCGAGTGACTTTTGGGCGATTGGGAGAAGATTTTGGAGGTTTGAGAGCATCACCGACCACGTCCCGGAGCTGCTCACTTTCTTTCTGACTCCTCTGCCCCGAATCTGGGGTTTGGGGGGGCTGAACCCCCAAATCTGAGGTTTTGGGGGTGTTAGGGGAGGAGTTTAGGGGAGTCACGAGGGAGTTTTGGGGGATTGGGAGAAGATTTGGGAGGTTTGTGAGCATCACTGACTACGTCCTGAGGTTATTGCCTCTCCTTGAGGGTCTTTCCACCCCAAATCTGGGGTTTGGGGGGTCACTGACCCCTAATCTGGGGTTTGGGGGGGGCTGAGGGGGGTCTGAACCCTCAAATCTGAGGCTTGGGGGGGTCACTGACCCCAAATCTTGGGGTTTGGGGGGATTGGGAGGGGATCCTGACCCCACATCTGGGCTTTGAGGGGTCACAATGGCCCCAAATCTGGGATTTGGGGGGACACTAACCCCAAATCTGACGCTTTGAGGGGCCTGAGGGGAGCCTCTGACTCACAATCTGGGGTTTGGGGGGGATCTGTGACCCCAAATTTGGGGTTTGGGGGGTCACTGAACCCCCAATCTGTATCTGGGGGAAGGACTTAGGGGGATGACAAGAGGATTTGAGGGGTCACAAGGGCCTTTAGGGGGGTTTGGGGGAGCTTGTGGGGACCCAGATGGTTTGGGGGGGGCTCTGTAGGATTTGGAGGGGCTCTGTAGGATTTGAGGGAGCTCTGGGGGGTTTTGGGGTGCGGCTCTGAACCCCCTTTTTCCCCCTTCCAGTGCGAACTCTCGACCCTGGAAGGCGTCAAGTCCTGCATGACCTTCTACCCTCGGGCCTGCGGCTCCATGCGGGTCAGTCCCCCCCCCTCAATTTTTTTGGGGTGACCCCTCTTCTCTGCCGCTTGGGACACCCCCCGTGGCTTTTTGGGGATCCCCCAGTCCCTGTGGGGGTGTCCTGACCCCCCAAATCGGTTCCACAGGGGAAGCTGGCGGCGTATTTCTTGGCTCGTATCGACTCCGAGTCCCCTCAGCTCCAGCAGGTCAGGGTTGGGGGGGGACACCCCAAAATTTTCGGGGGGGGGCTGGTTTGGGGGGGGGCCCTGGGCCTGTTATTGGGGGGCTGGGGGTTGCTTCTGTCCTTTTGGGGGGTCCCTGGGGGGTTTTGGGGGAGCACTGGGACCATTTTTAAGGGTTTTTGGGTCGATTTTGAGGCTCCTGGTTCAGTTTTTTGAGGCTTTTGGGGGTTTCTGGGGCTCCTGGTTCAGCTTTTAGGAGCTTCCTGGGGTCCCAAGATCCATTTTTTAGTTTGTTTTTTGATTCTTTGGTCTATTATCAGGATCCCCAGGTTTATATTTTGTAGTTTTGGGTTGATTTTGAGGCATTTTGGGTCTCTCAGGTCAATTTTTTTGAGGTTTTTGGGGCCCTGAGATCCATTTTGGGGGTTTCTGGGGCTCCTGGTTCAGCTTTTAGGAGCTTCCTGGGGTCCCAAGATCCATTTTTTAGTTTGTTTTTTGATTCTTTGGTCTATTATCAGGATCCCCAGGTTTATGTTTTGCAGTTTTGGGTTGATTTTGAGGCATTTTGGGTCTCTCAGGTCAATTTTTTGGAGGTTTTTGGGGCCCTAAGATCCATTTTGGGGAGTTCTGGGGCTCCTGGTTCAGCTTTTAGGAGCTTCCTGAGGTCCCAAGATCCATTTTTAGTTTGTTTTCTGATTCTTTGGTCTATTATCAGGATCCCCAGGTTTATATTTGGTAGTTTTGAGTTGATTTTGAGGCATTTTGGGTCTCTCAGGTCAATTTTTTTGAGGGTTTTTTTGGGCCCTAAGATCCATTTTGGGGGTTTTGGGGGTTCCCGAGTCTATTATTTAGATTCCCAGTTGTGTTTTTTGTGCTCCTGGGTCAATCTTGAGGCATTTTGGGTCTCTCGGATCATTTTTTTTGGAGGTTTTTGTGGCCCTAAGATCCATTTTGTGTGATTCTGGGTGTTCCCGGATCCATTATTTAAACCCCAAGTTGTATTTTTGATGCTTCAAGATGAACTTTGAGGCCTTTTGGGGCCTCTCAGGCCCTTCCCTTTCCCTCAAGCTCTTCCCCTCAGACTTCTCCCCCTTTTGAGACCCATTTTGGAGAATTTTGAGGCTCCTAGATCCATTATTTAAACTCCAATTTGTATTTTTGATGCTTCTGGATGAACTTTGAGGCCTTTTGGGGCCTCTCAGGCCCTTCCCTTTCCCTCATGCTCTTGCCCTCAGGCTTCTCCCTCTTCCAGGACCCATTTTTGGGAGTTTTGAGGTTCTTAAATCCATTATTTGAAGTTCAAGTTGTATTTTGTGTGTTTCTGGATGAACTTTGAGGCCTTTTGGGGCCTCTTGAGGCCTTTTGGGGCCTCTCAGGCCCTTCCCTTTCCCTCACGCTCTTCCCCTCAGGCTTCTCCCTCTTCCAGGACCCATTTTGAGGAGTTGTGAGGTTCCTAAATCCATTATTTGAACTCCAAGTTGTATTTTATGTGTTTCTGGATGAACTTTGAGGCCTTTTGGGGCCTCTCAGACCCTTCCCTTTCCCTCACGCTCTTCCCCTCAGGCTTCTCCCTCTTCCAGGATCCATTTTGAGGAGTTGTGAGGTTCCTAAATCCATTACTTGAACTCCAAGTTGTATTTTATGTGTTTCTGGATGGATTTTGAGGCATTTTGGGGCCTCGAGCCCATTTTTTCGGAGACTCTTGATGCTCCAAGGTTTGTTTTGTGCATCTCTGGGCTCTTTATTTCCATTATTTGGCTTCTCGGCTGTATTTTTCTCGTTCCTGGATGGATTTTTTGGGGGTTTTTTTTGGTTTTTGGTCCCGTTTCTGATCTCGGGGTGTCCCGTAGCTGGCGTGCGAGTGCTACGCGCTGCTGCCGGCGCTGGGCAGGGGCTTCTCCCAGGGCCTGCGCCACACCGAGTGCTGGAACCAGGAGGTGCAGGGGCTGCTGGCCACGCTCCACCGGCTGCTGGCCGCGCTCTTCGAGGGCAGCGAGAGCGGTGAGGGGTCCTGGAAAAGCCCTCGGAGAAGGGTCTGGGGGGATTCGAGGGGGTTTGGGGTCACGCAGAGACCCCTGGATGGGGTTTGGGGGCTCATGAGTGGCTTTAGGGGAGGTTTGTGGGGCTGGAAGAGCCCTTGGAGAAGGGTCTGGGGGGATTCGAGGGGGTTTGGGGGCTCATGAGGGGCTTTAGGGGAGATTTTGGGGATTGAAAAACCCTTGGAGGAGGGATTGGGGGGATTTGAGGGGGTTTGGAGGCTCATGAGGGGCTTTAGGGGCTCATGAGGGGCTTTAGGGGGGATTTGGGGTCTGGAAGAGCCCTTGGAGAAGGGTTTGAGGGGATTTGAGGGGGTTTGGGGGCTCATGAGGGGCTTTAGGGGCTCATGGGGGACGTTAGGGGAGGTTTGTGGGGCTGGAGAAGCCTTTGGAGAAGGGTTTGGGGGGATTTGAGGGGGTTTGGAGGCTCATGAGGGGCTTTAGGGGAGATTTGTGGGGCTGGAAAAGCCCTTGGAGAAGGGTCTGGGGGGATTTGACGGGGTTTGGGGCCTCATGAGGGGCTTTAGGGGAGATTTTGGGGATTGAAAAGCCCTTGGAGAAGGGATTGGGGGGATTTGAGGGGGTTTGGAGGCTCATGAGGGGCTTTAGGGGAGATTTTGGGGATTGAAAAACCCTTGGAGAAGGGATTGGGGGGATTTGAGGGGGTTTGGGGGTTCATGAGGGACTTTAGGGGCTCATGAGGGGCTTTAGGGGAGATTTGGGGTCTGGAAGAGCCCTCGGAGAAGGGTTTGAGGGGATTTGAGGGGGTTTGGGGGCTCATGAGGGGCTTTAGGGGAGATTTGGGGCTGGAGAAGCCCTTGGAGAAGGGTTTAGGGGGATTTGAGGGGGTTTGGGGGCTCATGAGGGGCTTTAGGGGAGATTTGGGGTCTGGAAAAGCCCTTGGAGAAGGGTCTGGGGGGATTTGAGGGGGTTTGAGGTCAAGCAGAGACCCTTGGGTGGGGCTTGGGGCCTCATGAGGGCCTTTAGGGGCCTCATGAGGGGCTTTAGGGGAGATTTGGGGCCTGGAAAAGCCCTTGGTGAAGGGTTGGGAGGATTTGAGGGGCTCTAGGGTCACCCAGAGACCCCCCAGGATGGTTTTGGGGTGCCCTGACACCTCCGTATCCCCCAGACCCTCTCCCGTACGAGGGTCCTGGGGTGGAGCTGCTGCTGCCTCCCCCCCCGGACGGCGACGCCGGCTTCGTCCTCACCCTCCACAACCGCTTCTCGGGGCTCTGCCGCGTCCTCCGCCTCCTGCTCAGGTCAACCGGCCTCGACCCCGCACCCCGAAACCTTCCCCGAACCCCGAAACCGACCCTCCCACCCCGAAACCGACCCCCCCCAACCCCTCAAATTACTTCGGTTTTTTTCCTCCCAGTAAGGAGTTTGTGGCCCCGGTCACCGTCCCAGTCCAGGACATCTTGGATTTCGTCTGCCGGGCGCTCAACATCACCAGCAAGAACATCGTGAGTGGCACTGGGAGGGGACTGGGAGCGCTGGGAGGAGGCTGGGAGCACTACGGGGGCTACAGGGAGCACTGGGGAGGGAGCTGGGAGCACTATGGGGGCTACAGGGAGCACTGGGGAGGGGACTGGGAGCGCTGGGAGGGAGCTGGGAGCACTATGGGGGTTACTGGGAGCGCTGAGGGGGGAACTGGGAGGGGACTGGGAGCTCTTGGGGGGAGCTGGGAGCACTAGGAGGGGACTGGGAGCACTGGGGAGGGACTGGGAGCACTAGGAGGGGACTGGGAGCACTGGGGAGGGACTGGGAGCACTTAGAGGGAGCTGGGAGCACTATGAGGGTTACTGGGAGCAGTAGGAGGGGACTGGGAGCACTATGGGGGTTACTGGGAGCACTAGTAGGGGACTGGGAGGGGACTGGGAGCACTATGGGGGTTACTGGGAGCACTGGGAGGGGAACTAGGAGCACTTGGAAGGGACTGGGAGCATTGAGGGGGATACTGGGAGCACTAGGAGGGGACTAAGAGGGGACTGGGAGCACTGGGGAGGGGACTGGGAGCACTATGGGGGTTACTGGAAGCACTAGGAGAGGACTGGGAGCACTATGGGGGTTGCTGGGAGCCCTAGGAGAGGACTGGGAGCACTATGGGGGTTACTGGGAGTGCTGAGGGGTTTATTGGGAGCCCTGGGAGGGGACTAGGAGCACTAGGAGGGAGCTGGGAGCGCTATGGGGGCTACTGGGAGCGGTAGGAGGGGACTGGGAGCACTGGGGAGGGAGCTGAGACCACTGTGGGGCGAACTGGTTGAACTGAGAGCACCGGATGTGCTTTTCCTCCATCTTGGATGTGAGTCCAGGGGAGTTGAGGTGGGGGAGTGTGTTTTGGGGCGTCTAGGAGCGAACTGGTGGGGCTGGAGGTGAACTGGGGGGTTGCGGGGGGTCCCCCAAAGCCCCGCCCAGTCCATCCCAGTCCCTCCCAGTACCGACCATTCCCCTGTGACCCTCCAGAACTGGTTTGGGGATGGACCCCTCAAGATGCTGCTGCTGCCCTCGGTGCACATGGAGGTGCTGGACGTGCTCTCCGCCCTCATCCTCGCGTGAGTTTTTGGGGTGTCCTGGGAGGGGTTTGGGGTGTCTGGGGAGGGGTTGAGACACTCTGGGGGGAAACTGGGAGGACTGGGAGGAACTGGGAGCATTGGAAGGCACTGGAGGTGCTCTTTGCTCTCATCGTGGTCTGAGCCTAAGGGGGTTTTGAGGTGTCCAGGGGGGTTTGGGGTGTCTTGACAGGTTTTGGGGTGTCTGGGGAGGGGCTTGGGACACTCTGGGGGTGCCCTGAGGCTGTTGAGTTGGGGAGGAACTGGGAGGAACTGGGGGGAACTGGGAGCATTGGAAGGCACTGGGGGAGCTCTTTGCTCTCATCATGGTCTGAGTCTAAGGGGTTTTTGGGGCATCTTTGGGTGATTTTGGGGCATCTTTGGGTGATTTTGGGGTGTCTGGGGGTGATTTTTGGGGTGTCTGGAGCTCCTTGATCGATGTGGGGAGGCTTGGGATGGTTTTGGGGTGATTCGCTGGGATTTTGGGGCGATTTGGGCCGATTTTGGGGGCGTTTGGGGCTAATTTTGGGGTCATCTCTCTTCCTTCTGGGTTGATTTCTTGGGATTTTGGGGTTGTTTAGTGGGAATTTTGGAGCTGATCTTGTGGTGCTTTTCAGGGGGACCTAGGGCTGTTTTTGGGGTGCTCTGGGGCCTGATTTCGGGGTGTTTCCCCCCTCCCCAGGTGCGGGGCTCGCCTGGTGCGTTGGGGTTCGCTCCTGGGCCGCCTCTTCCCTCAGGTTCTGAGCTCGTGGAGCAGCTCCCGAGAGCCGACTCTGCCTGGACAGGAACGACCCTTCGGGTATGAGGAATTTTGGGGTCCCCAGGGAAGGTTTTGGGGTCCCTGGGAGGGGGTTGAGGATTTTTGGCGTCCCTTTGGGGGGCTCTGGAGTGGATTTGGGGCTCTTGGGGTGCCCAGAGTTAGGATTTAGAGCATCCTTAGGGTGATCTGGGGGGGGACACAAGGGAGGTTTGGGGAGTCCCTGGGGTGGTTTTGGGGTCCCTGGGGTTTTGGGGTCCCCTCTGATGGTTTCTGGGGTGCTCAGGGCGGTTCGTCGGCGACTCTACGAGGTGCTGGAGCTTTGGGGCCGCGTGGCCGGAGCCGCTTCGGGGTGCTGCAAGTTGGGGGGGGCCCCCCGGCCGAGGCGCTGCTGGGGCACCTCCTGGGGGACATCGCACCCCCCAAACCCGGCGGCCAGGGTGAGACACCATCCCCCACTGCACCCCAAAAACCAGAGACACAACCCCCCCTGCACCCCCAAACCCAGAGACACCCCCCCAAACTGACCCCCGTCGCACCCCCTAAGCCCAGACACCCCCAAACTGACCCCCCAGGACCCCCAAACTGAGCTCTGAGACCTTCCCCCAAGACTGAGACAACCCCCAAACTGACCCCTTGGGACCCCCAAACCCAGACACCACCCCCTCAGGACACCCCCAAACAGAGACGATCCCCCCAAACCCAGACACCCCCAAACTGACCCCCCGGGACCCCTAAACTGAGCTCTGAGACCTTCCCCCAAGCCCAGACACCCCCAAACTGACACCTCTGGGACCCCCAAACCCAGACACTACCCCCTCAGGACACCCCCAAACTGAGACGATCCCCCCAAACCCAGACACCCCCAAACTGACTCCTCTGGGACCCCCAAACCGAGCTCCACTCCCCCTCCAGCCCCTCCCCTCAACCCGAGACCCCCCCCAATGCCCTCCCCCCTCAATTTTGGGGTGTCTCCCTCTCAATTTTCGGGGTGTCCCCCCCCCAGGTGAAGGTGGAGGCCAAGCCGAGCGCCCCCAAACGCCCCAAGTTGGGGGACGGGGGTGGGGGGGAGGCCCCCCCCTTGCAGCGCAAGCTGGAGCCTGCGGCCAACAGCGACGTCTGCGCCGCCGCCCTCCGAGGTAAAGGGGGAGTGGGGACACCCCAAAAATCTCGGGGGGGGACCCCGAAAGTCATTGGGGTTGGGGAGAAAGCGGAGGGGAACCCCAAAAGTTGAAGGGGAAGGGGATGAGTGGGAAAGGAAGGGAAGGGGGGGGGGGCAGCAAAATGGAGGAGTCCTGAGGGGTTTTTTTTGTGGGGAGACACCCCAAAAATCAGTGGGGGGGCACCCCAAAAGTCAGTGGAGGGACACACCCCAAAAATCAGGGGCGGACACCCCAAAAATCAGTGTGTGTGTGGGGTAGAAAGTGGAGGTGAACCCCAAAGATTGAAGGGGAAGGGGCTGAGGGGGAAAGGAAGGGGAGGGGAGGGGGGGAGGAAGCAAAATGGGGGAGTCCTGAGGGGTTTTTTTGGGGGGGACACCCCAAAAATCATGGAGGACACCCCAAAAAGCAATGGGGGGACACACACACACCTCGAAAATCAGTGTGTGGGGGGGTAGAGAGTGGAGGGAACCCCAAAAAATTAAAGGGGAAGGGGCTGAGTGGGAAAGGGGAGTAGGGGATGAAAGGGGGGGGAAGGAAAATGGGGGAGTCCTGAGGGGTTTTTTTGGGGGGATGCCCAAAAAATCAGTGGGGGGGACACCCCAAAAGTCAGGGGGATAGACACACCCCCCAAAAATCAGTGTGGGGGGGTAGAAAGTGGAGGGAACCCCAAAAATTGAAGGGGAAGGGGCTGAGAGGGAAGAGGAGTAGGGGCTGAAAATGGCGGAGTCCTGAGGGGATTTTGAGGGGATGACACCCCAAAAATGACCCCCTCATTGCCCCCCCCAGCCCTGCGCCGCATCGTCCTGACGGGGGGGCCCCTCATCAAGGAGGAGACGCATCGGGTGAGGGGGGAACCCCCCAAAAAATTGGGGTTGGGGAGTCCCCAAAAAAGGAATAAGGGTGGGCCTGGGGGGGTTCCTATGGATTTGGGGGTGTCAAGGGGGGAGTCTTATGGGTTTGGGGGTGTCAAAGGGAGGGTTAATGGGTTTTCTATGGGTTTGGGGGTGTCTGGGGGGGGTCAGGGGGTTTTCTATGGGTTTTGGGGTGTCTGGGGGTGGTCAGGGGAGGACTATGGGTTTGGGGGTGTCCAGGTGGGAGGGGTTGGGGGGTCTTAGGGGTTTGGGGGTGTCAAGGGGTGGTCAGGGGGTGTCCTATGGGTTTGAGGGTGTCGAGGGGGGAGTCTTATGCGTTTGGGGGTGTCTGGGGGGAGTCTCAGGAGTCACTAGGGAGGTTTTGGGGTCCCCCTTTCTCTCTGAACCCCAATTTTTTTCCTTCCCCCCCCCCCTCCCCCAGCGTCTTCAGGAGCTGGTGGTTCCCCTGGTGCTGCGGCTGCCGCAGGGCGAGGGGGGGGGAGGGACCCCCCAAAACTCGGGGTCCCCCTACGCCAGCGGCCGCTGCCGCCTGGAGCTGCTGCGCCTGCTGCTGGCCCTGCTCCTCGCCCCCCCCGGGGCCCCCCAAAACCCGCCCTGCGCCCCACCTTTACCCTGCGCCCTCAGGGCCTTCCAGCAGGGCCAGAGGGACCCCGACTTGGAGGTGAGAGACACCCCCCTGAACCCCAAAAATAAACCCCAACCTCCCCCATGCAGAGCTGGGACCCCCAACCCCCCCAAATGCCAGAACTGGGACCCCCAAACCCCCCAAATTCCAGAACTAGGACCCCCAAACCCCCTAAATTCCAGAGCTGGGACCCCCAAACCCTCCTCATCCAGAGCTGTGACCCCCAAACCCCCCAAATTCCAGAACTGGGACCCCCTAAACCCCCCAAATTGCAGAACTGGGACCCCCAAACCCCCCAAATTCCGGAACTGGGACCCCCAAACCCCCTAAATTCCAGAGCTGGGACCCCCAAACCCTCCTGATCCCAGAGCTGGGACCCCCAAACCCCCCAAATTCCAGAACTGAGACCCCCAAACCCTCCTGATCCTAGGACTGGGACCCCCAAACCCCCCAAATTCCAGAGCTGGGACCCCCTAAACCCCCCAAATTGCAGAACTGGGACCCCCAAACCCTCCTGATCCTAGGACTGGGACCCCCAAACCCCCCAAATTCCAGAGCTGGGACCCCCTAAACCCCCCAAATTGCAGAACTGGGACCCCCAAACCCTCCTGATCCCAGAACTGGGACCCCCAAACCTCCCAAATTCCAGAGCTGGGACCCCCAAACCCTCCTGATCCAGAGCTGGGACCCCCAAACGCCCCAAATTCCAGAACTGGGACCCCCAGAGACCCCAAATTCCAGAGATGAGAACCCCAGAGACTCCAGCCCAGAACTGAAACCCCCAAACCCTTCAAATTTCAGAACTGGGACCCCCCCAAACCCTCCTGATCCCAGAGCTGAGACCCCCAAACCCTCCTCATCCCAGAACTGGGATCCCCCAAACCCCTCAAATTCCAGAACTGGGACCCCCAAATCCCCAAATTCCAGAATTGGGACCCCCAAATCCCCAAATTCCAGAACTGGGACCCCTTAACCACCCCCATATCCCTTCTAGGCCCCTCCTAACCCCCCCAGATCCCTTCTAGCCCCCCCCCAAACACCCCCAAATCCCATCTAGCCCCCCCCGACCCCCCAATTCTTTCCCCTCCCCAGGTCTCCTCCTTCTGCACGGAAGCCCTGGTGGTGGCCAACGCCTTAGCTCGCCCTTGGGTGCCCCCCCTGCACCCCCAAACGGCTCCGGGCGCCCCCCCGGACCCCCTGCCTCCTCCAGCCTCCGCCCCCCAATTCCGCCCTTTGCAACCCCCACCTCCACCTCCATTCCCGGGGGGGTCCCGAGCGGCATCGGCCGCCGCCGTCCCCCAAAACCCTTTGGGGTTGCCCCCCCGGCTGCCTCCGTTAGCCGACGAGCCGGTTTTGGGGGGCGGCAGCGAAGCCCCCGCGAGGTTGGGGGTCGCGGAGGAGGAAGAAGAGGAAGAAGAAGACGGGGGCGCGACGGGGGGAGCCCCGGGAGGGGGCGGGGGGCGCCCCCGGCGTCCGGTTTTCGTCCATTACGACAAAGAAGAACCGTCGGACGTGGAGATCTCGTTAGAGAGCGACTCCGACGACAGCGTCGTCATCGTCCCCAAAAAGGGGGGGACGCCCCTGGGCCCCCCCCTTCCACCTCCACCACCGCAGGAACCCCCCAAAACCGCAACACCTCCCTTGTTGCCGCCGCCGCCGCCACCACCACCGCTTCTTCCTCCCCCTCCTCCTCCTCCTCCTTCTTCGCTGGCTCCGTCGTCCCCACCGCTGCCGCCCCCCGACCCCCCCCAAGAAGCGGGGACCCCCCTGGCCCCCCCCGAGTCGCCCCCCGGGGAGCAGGATCCGGCCGTCATCAACATCAACAGCAGCGAGGAAGAGGAGGAGGATGAAGAAGAAGAGGAGGAAGAGTTCGGCGAAGAGGAGTTCTTCGAGGAGGAGGAAGAGGAGGAGGAAGAGTTCGATGAAGAGGAAGAACTCGGGGAGGAGGAGGAGTTTGACGAAGAGGAGGAGGAGGAGGAGGAATACGAGGAGGATGAAGGCCTTTCCGAGGAAGAAGAAGAAGAAGAGGAAGAGGAGGATGAAGAAGGTCAAACCCTCCCCCAGGAGCCCCCCCAGGCGGACACGGGGGCTCTGCTGATGGAGGTGGTGGAGGAAGGCCCCCAACCCCCCCCGGCCCCCCAAGAAGAGGAGGAGGAGGAGGGTAATGAAGGCCACGGGGACCCCAAAACCGCTCAGCACCGTCTGGAGGAGGAAGAAGAAGCAGCAGGAGGTGGGGAGGGGGCACCCCCGGAACCCCCCAAGATGGAGACGGAGCCGCCCCCCGAAGAGCAGCCGCCTGCCCCACAAGTCGTGGGTGAAGCCCCCACCGAGCCGACCCCCGAAACCCCGAAGGGAACCCCCCCCCAGCCCCCCGAGATCGGGGAGGAGGAGGAGGAGGAAGGGGGGGGACACCGGGAGGGGGAGGAAGAGGAGGAGCCTCCCCAGCAACCCCCTGGACAGAAGGGGGAGGTGAGAAAAGGGGGTTCAGGGTGGGGGGAGATGGGACACGGGGAGGATTTGGGGTAAAATGTGTGTTTTGGGGTGAAAGATGGTGGTTTGGGGCCAGATGGGGGGAGCGGGGGGGGAGGAATAGGTAGGTTTTGGGGGTGAATTAGGTGGGTTTTGGGGGCGAAATGGGTGGGTTTGGGGTGAAATGTGTCAGGTTTGTGGCGAAATTGGTCTTTGGGGTGAAATGGGTCTTTTTGTGGCGAAATTGGTCTTGTTTTATGGCGGAATTGGTTGGTTCAGGGCAAAAATTTGTTGGGTTTGTGGTTAAATTGGTCAGTTTGGGGTGAAATGCGTTGGGTTTGTGGCGAAATTGCTCAGCTTTGGGCAAAATCCGTCAATTTTGTGGCAAAATTGGTCAGTTTGGGGTGAAATTCGTTGGTTTGAGGCAAAATTTGTTGATTTTGTGGCAAGATCGGTCTTTGGGGCGAAATCGGTCAGTTTAGGGCAAAAATTGGTTGGGTTTGTGGCAAAATTGGGGTGAAATTTGTCGGTTTTGTGGCAAAATTGGTCTTTTTGTGGCGAAATCAGTTGGTTTAGGGCAAAATTGGTTGGTTTAAGGCGAAATGTGTTGGATTTGTGGCAAAAATTTGGCTTTTTTGCGGCAAAGTTGGTCAGTTTGGGGCGAAATTTGTTGGGTTTGTGGCAGAACTGGTCAGTTTAGGGTGAAATGTGTTGGTTTTGTGGCAAAAAAATGTGTCTTTTTTTGTGGCAAAGTTGGTGAGTTTGGGGCAAAATCCATGAGTTTTGTGGTGAAATTGGTCAGTTTGGGGCAAAATTCGTTGGTTTGAGGCAAAATTTGTCGATTTGGGGGCAAAACTGGTCTTTTTGTGGTGAAATTGGTCAGTTTGGGGCAAAATTTGTTGGTTTTGTGGCAAAATTGGTTGGTTTAGGGCAAAATTTGTTGGTTTTGTGGCAAAAGTGGTCGGTTTGGGGTGAAATTCATCGATTTAGTGGCAAAGTTGGTCAGTTTGGGGCAAAATTTGTGGATTTGAGGCAAAAATGGTCTTTGTTGTGGCGAAATTGGTCAGTTTGGGGCAAAATTCATCAATTTTGTGGCAGAATTGGTCAGTTTGGAGCAAAATTCAGTGTTTTTTGTGGCTAAATTGGTCAGTTTGGGGCAAAATTCATTGGTTTGAGGCGAAATCCATTGGGTTTGTGGCAAAATTGGTCAGTTTAGGGTGAGATCCGTAGTTTTTGTGGTGGAATAGGTCGTTTCTGTGGTGAAATTCATTGATTTTGTGGCAGAATTGGTCAGTTTGGGGTGAAATCCGTAGTTTTTGTAGGCAAAGTCGGTCACTTTGAGGCAAAACTCATTGATTTTGTGGCGAAATGGATCAGTTTGGGGCGAAATCCGTAGTTTTTGTGGCAAATTTTGTCAGTTTGGGGCAAAACTCAGTGATTTTTGTGGCGAATTTTGTCAGTTTGGGGCAAAATTCATTGACTTTGTGGAGAAATTGGTAGTTTTTGTGGTGAAATTCATTGATTTTGTGGCGAAATTGGTCGGTTTGGGGCAAATTCCATAGGTTTTGTGGCAAAGTTGGTCAGATTTGTGGTGAAATCTGTCGGTTTTGTGGCAAAATTGGTCAGTTTGGGTCAAAATCCGTAGTTTTTGTGGCAAAATTGGTCAGTTTGGGGCAAAATCCATAGTTTTTGTGGCAAATTTTGTCAGTTTGGGGCAAAATCCGTAGTTTTTGTGGCAAATTTTGTCAGTTTGGGGCAAAATTCATTGACTTTGTGGAGAAATTGGTAGTTTTTGTGGTGAAATTCATTCATTTTGTTGCGAAATTGGTCGGTTTGGGGCAAATTCCATAGTTTTAGTGGCAGAATTGGTCAGTTTGTGGTGAAATCCGTAGTTTTTGTGGCAAAATCGGTCACTTTGAGGCAAAAATTCATTGATTTTTGTGGCAAAATTGGTCAGTTTGGGGCAAAATCCATAGTTTTTGTGGCAAATTTTGTCAGTTTGGGGCAAAATCCGTAGTTTTTGTGGCAAATTTTGTCAGTTTGGGGCAAAATTCATTGACTTTGTGGAGAAATTGGTAGTTTTTGTGGTGAAATTCATTCATTTTGTTGCGAAATTGGTCGTTTTGGGGCAAATTCCATAGTTTTAGTGGCAGAATTGGTCAGTTTGTGGTGAAATCCGTAGTTTTTGTGGCAAAATCGGTCACTTTGAGGCAAAAATTCATTGATTTTTGTGGCAAAATTGGTCAGTTTGGGGCAAAATCCATAGTTTTTGTGGCAAATTTTGTCAGTTTGGGGCAAAATCCGTAGTTTTTGTGGCAAATTTTGTCAGTTTGGGGCAAAATTCATTGACTTTGTGGAGAAATTGGTAGTTTTTGTGGTGAAATTCATTCATTTTGTTGCGAAATTGGTCGGTTTGGGGCAAATTCCATAGTTTTAGTGGCAGAATTGGTCAGTTTGTGGTGAAATCCGTAGTTTTTGTGGCAAAATCGGTCACTTTGAGGCAAAAATTCATTGATTTTTGTGGCAAAATTGGTCAGTTTGGGGCAAAATCCATAGTTTTTGTGGCAAATTTTGTCAGTTTGGGGCAAAATCCGTAGTTTTTGTGGCAAATTTTGTCAGTTTGGGGCAAAATTCATTGACTTTGTGGAGAAATTGGTAGTTTTTGTGGTGAAATTCATTGATTTTGTGGCGAAATTGGTCGATTTGGGGCAAATTCCATAGTTTTTGTGGCAGAATTGGTCAGTTTGTGGTGAAATCCGTAGTTTTTGTGGCAAAGTCGGTCACTTCGAGGCAAAAATTCATTGATTTTTGTGGCAAAATTGGTCAGTTTGGAGCAAACTTCATTGATTTTTGTGGCGAGTTTTGTCGCTCTGGTGGCAAACTTCGCCACTTTTGTGTCAAAATCGGTCAGTTTGGGGCAACACTAGTCAGTTTTGGGGTGAACTGTGTCTTTTTTGGGGTGAATCGGTTGTTTTTGGGGCTTCTGACCCTGCTGTCCCCCCAGGAGCTGGACGAAACGGCCACCATGCTGGCTGACTTCATCGATTGTCCCCCAGACGACGACAAAGCCCCCGAAGCGGCTCTGTGACCCTTCCCCTCGGTGCGAAAATCGAAATAAAATTGAATAAACTCGAATAGAAAAAAAAAAAAAAACACAACCATTCGTTTTTAAATATGGCTGAGGGGGGCGCGAACTACAACTCCCAGCGTGCCTTGCGCGGCCGGGCGCGCTCTGAGCGACGTCACTAAGCCCGCGCTTTGCCCGCCCGCCGCCTCTACGAAGCCGCCCGCGCGCTGAGTGACGTCACTGAGCCGCGCCGGCTCCTTCCCCGCCGCCGCCATGAAGCCGCCGAGGCGGCCGCGAACGGCCCCGTCGCGGTTCGCGGAGGCCCCGAGGGGAGCGGGAGAGGGAGGGGGAGGAGGACGCTGGTCGTTGCGGGAGAAGCGGTCGCTGCTGCGGGGGGCTGCGGGAACAGGCCGCGCGGGGCCTCCCGGAGCCGCGGCCGGAGCTGCTGGGGGAGAGGCTGCCTCGGCGCCGCCTGCATGAGGTGGGCAAGGGGGGGGGGTATGGGGGACACTGTGGGAGCAACCAGGGGGGACATGGGGGGCACTGGGGGAGCATGAGGGACACGGTGAGGGAACATAAGGGACACTGGAGGGGGAAATGGGGACACTGGAGGGGGACATGGGGACACTGGGGGGACATAAGAGACACTGGGGGGGGACATGGAGGGCACTGGGTGGGTGTGGGGGACATAAGGGACACTGGGGGAGGACATGGGGGGTCCATAGGGGGCACTGGGGGGGGCATAAGGGACATGGGGGTGGGATGTAAGGGACACTGGGGGGACATAAGGGACACTGGGAGGGACATGGAGGGCACTGGGGAGGTGTTGGGGGGACATAAGGGACACAGGGGGGGGCACAGGGGACACTGGGGGGACATAAGGGACATAGGGGTGGGGACATGGAGGGCACTGGGGAGGTGTGGGGGGACATAAGGGACACTGGGGGGGTCCACGGGGGGCACTGGGGGGACATGGGGGACACTGGGGGGGCATAAGGGACATGAGGAGGGGACATGGGGGGCGTGGGGGGGACGTGAGGGACACTTGGGGGATATGGGGGGGGTCCACAGGGGGCACTGGGGGGACATAAGAGACATGGGGGTGGGACGTAAGGGACACTGGGGGGACATGGGGACACATGGAGGGGCACGAGGGACACTCGGGGACACTGGAGGGTGACATGGGGGCACTGGGGGGGGCATGAGGGACACTGGGGGGGACATGGAGGGCACTGGGTGGGCGTGGGGGGACATAAGGGACATGGGAGTGGGATGTGAGGGACACTGGGGGGGGACATGGAGGGCACTGGGTGGCCATGGGGGGACATGAGGGACACTGGGTGACACTGGGGG
>JAUMJK010002654.1:0-19741 GCA_033558105.1 Coccyzus lansbergi
GATTCAAAAGGGTTTGGGGGGACTTAAGGGGCTTTTGGGGTATTTAGAGGGTTTTGAGGGGACTCAAGAGGCTTTCGAGGGGATTCATGGGGTTTTTGGGGGATTCAAGGGGATTTGAGGGGATTCAAGGAGGTTTTGAGGGGATTCAAGGAGTTTTTGGGGGATTTAGAGGGTTTTGAGGGGATTCTAGGGGGTTTGGGGGCCTCAAGGGGCCTTTGGGGTGATTTTGAGGGGACTCAAGGGGCTATAGGGGATTCAAGGGGGTTTTGAGGGGACTCAAAGGGGTTTTGGGGGGACTGAAGGAAGCTTTGAGGGGACTCAAGGGGTCTTGGGGGGGACTCAAAGGGGTTTGAAGGGGCTCAAGGGGGTTTTGGGGGGACTCAAGGGGTTTTGAGGAGGATTTAGAGGGTTTTGAGGGGATTTAAGGGGGTTTGGGGGGACTCAAGGGGCTTTTGGGGTGATTTTGAGGGGATTCATGGTTTTTTTGAGGGGATTCAAGGGGTTTTGGGGGGACTCAAGGGGGTTTGGGGGCCTCAAGGGGGTTTTGGGGTGATTTTGAGGGGACTCAATGTTTTTTGGGGGGATTTAGAGGGTTTTGAGGGGATTCAAGGAGGCTTTGGGGGCCTCAAGGGGGTTTTGGGGTGATTTTGAGGGGACTCAAGGAGTTTTTTGGGGGATTTAGAGGGTTTTGAGGGGATCCTAGGGGGTTTGGGGGATTTTGAGGGGACTCAAGGGGTTTTGGGGGGATTTAGAGGGTTTTGAGGGGATTCAAGTTGTTTTTGGGGGATTTAGAGGGTTTTGGGGGGGGCTCAAGGGGGTTTTGGGGTGACCTTGAGGAGACTCAGTGGGTTTTGAGGGGACTCAAGGAGGCTTTGAGGGCATTCAAGGAGTTTCGGGGGGGATTCAGGTTTCTTTTGAGGGAACTCAAGATGTTTTGGGGGGATTCAAGGGGATTTGTGGTGGACTCGAGAGGTTTTAGGGGCCCCCAGGGTGGTTTTGGGGACCCCAGTTGGGTTTTGGGGGGGGGTCCCTCACCTCTTCTTTTAACCCCCAATCTCCTCAGAGCTTCCCTGAGGGGAGAGAATGGGGTTTGGGGAGCACTGAAGGGGATTTGGGAGGCACTGAGGGCATTTGGGAGGCACTGAGAGGGTTTGGGAGGGACTGAGGGGACTTGGGGAGCACTGAGGGGCTTTTGGGGTGTCCCCCCCACTAGGCCACGATGCTGTTTGCGGAGCTGCCCTACACCTTGGCCACGGAGGAGGCCGAACGCATCGGGGTTGACCACGTGGCCAGGATGACGGCCACAGGGGGTGGCGAGAGCTCCACAGGTAAAAAGGGGGGACACTGGGGGGCACTGGGGATACTGGGAGGACTGGGAGGACTGGTTTGTGTCCCTCCCGGCAGTGGCCGAGCACCTCCTGGCGCAGCACAGTGCCATCAAGATGCTGCACAGCCGTGTGAGACTGATCCTCGAGTTCGTCAGGGCCGCACAGGCCGGTGAGGGGACAGCGAGGGACACGGAGAGGGAGGGGGACATGGGGACAATGAGGGGACACGGAGGGGAGGGAGAGGGGGACATGGGGACATTGAAGGGACAGCGAGAAAGGGAGAGGGAGGGACATGGGGGACATTGAGGGAATATGGAGGGGAGGGAGAGGGATATGGGGACATTGAGGGGATGTGGGAGGGGGGAAGGAGACGGGGACATAGGGACAGGGAGAGGGACATGGGGACATGGTGGGGAAAGGAAGCAGGGACATGGGGACAAGGAGGGGGACGCGGGGACAGGGAGACAGGGACATGGGGGCGACAGGGAGGGAGATGTGGGGACACCAAGATGGGGATACGGGGACAGGGACGTGAGGGAAAAGGGGACAGGGAGAGGGAGGGGGACAACAGGGTGGGGACAGGGACATGGGGACATGAACGTGGGGGAAAAGGGGACAGGGAGACACCAAGGTGGAGACTGAGGGAAAAGGACACAGGGACAGGGAAAGGGGACAGGGAGGGGGACACGGGGGGCACAGGGAGGGGGTGACGTGTCCCCCGTGTCCCCCGTCAGGCGAGGTCCCCTACAACCACGAGGTTCTGCGCGAGGCCTGCGCCCTCTGCCACTGCCTCCCCGTCCTCAGCACCGACAAGTTCAAGACCGACTTCTATGATGTGAGACGCGTCCCTAAATGTGTCCCCGAGTCCCTCAGAATGGCCCCAAGTCCCTCAGGGGTCCCTGAGTCCCTCAGAATGGCCCCAAATCGCCTCAAAATGGTCCCAAGTCGCCTCAGAATGGCCTCGTGTCCCCTTTGAAGGGTCCTCAGACCCCTCAGGGGGTCCCTGAGTCCCCTCAAAATGTCCCCAAGTCCCCCTCAGAATGGCCTCAAGTCCCTTTGAAGGGTCCTCAAGTCCCTCAGGACTCCCCGAGTCCCCTCAAAACGGCCTCAAGTCCCCTCAAAATGGCCTCGTGTCCCCTTTGAAGGGTCTTCAGACCCCTCAGGGCTCCCAGAGTCCCTCAATGGCCTCAAGTCCCCTTTGAAGGATTCTCGGATCCCTCAGGGCTCCCAGAGTCCCTCAAAATGGCCTCAAGTCCCTTTTGAAGGGTCCTCAAACCGCTCAGGGCTACCCGAGTCCCTCACAATGTCCCCAAATCACCTCAAAATGGTCTCAAAACGTTCCCAAATCACCTCAAAATTGCCTCAAGTCCCTCAGGGCTCCCTGAGTCCCTCAAAATGTCCCCAAGTCCCCTCAAAAGGGCCTCGTGTACCCTTCAAAGGGTCCTCAAGTCCCTCAGGGCTCCCTGAGTCCCTTAAAATGTCCCCAAATCATCTCAAAACGTCCCCAAATCCCCTCAAAATGGCCTCAAGTCCCTTTGAAGGGTCCTGAGACCCCCCAGGGCTCCCCGAGTCCCTCAAAATGTCCCCAAATCACCTCAAAATGGCCTCAAGTCCCTTTCGAAGGGTCCTCAAACCCCTCAGGGCTACCCGAGTCCTTCACAATGTCCCCAAATCACCTCAAAATGGCTTCAAAACGTCCCCAAATCATGTCAAAATGGCCTCAAGTCGCTTTGAAGGGTCTTCAGCCCCCTCAGGGCTCCCCAAGTCCCTCAAAATGTCCCTAAGTCACCTCAAAATGGTCTCAAGTCCCCTTGAAGGGTCCTGAAACCCCTCAGGGGTCCCCGAGTCCCTCAGAATGGCCTCTAAGTCCCTCTGAAGGGTTGTCAAGCCCCTCAGGGGTCCCCGAGTCCCTCAAAATATCCCCAAATCACCTCAAAATGGCCTCAAAAATGTCCCCAAATCACATCAAAATGGCCTCAAGCCCCTCAGGGGTGAGTCCCCAAATCCCTCAGAGCGGTTTTGAGGTGGGGGGGGGGGGTCCCAGGGTCACTTTGTCAGGGCCCAGGTCACTTTTTCAGGGTCCAGGTTGCTTCCTTGGGGTCAGGATGAACTTGGGGTCCCCCCAACCCCCCATTTTTTTTCGTTCCCCCCCCCAGCAATGCAACGACGTGGGGCTGATGGCCTACCTGGGCGCCATCACCAAGGCCTGCAACACCATGAACCAGTTCGTCAACAAGTTCAACGTCCTCTACGACCGCCAGGGCCTCGGCCGACGCATGAGGGGCCTCTTCTTTTAAAATGGGTTGGGGGGGGGACGACACCCCAAAAATCCTCCTGGAACAACCCCCAAAATCACCTGTTTCCGCCTCAAAATAAAGCGGCTCCGGGAGGGGAACCGGGGCTCGGAGTCTGAGGGAAAATGGAGTCGGGTTGGGGGGGATCGGGAGGTTTGGAGCGGAAATAAAGGGGTTTGGGGGTGAAATAAGAGGGTTTTGGGGGGCAAGATGGGGACTTGGGGGGAAATAAAGAGGGTTTGGGGGGAAAATAAAAGGATTGGGGGGGAAATAAGGGGGTTTAGCACTGATGGAACCACATGAAAACCTCATTTATTGGTTAAAAAAATATAAAAGAGGGCAAGGGGGTGAAAAGGGAGAGGCCCCAGATGGTTTTGGGGGGCTCGGGGAGGACCTAGAGGGGTTTTTGGGGTGCTCTGAGGGGCCCCAGAGTAGTTTTGGGTCTCAGAGGGGGGTTCTGAGGAGATTTTGAGGATTCTGAGAGGTTTTTGAGGCCTCAGAGCAGTTTCTGAAGGTTCTGAGCGTCCCAGAAGGGGGTTTTAAGGGCTCCGAGTAGTTTTTTTGGGGTTCCCAGAGCAGTTTTTGAGGATTCTGAAGGGGGTTTGAGGCCTCTGAGAATCCCAGAGTGAATTCCGAGAGGTTTCTGGGGGCTCTGAGGGTTCCCAGAGCAGTTTTTGAGGCTTCTGAGAGTCCCAGAGGGGCTTCTGAGAGGATTTTAGGCCTCTGAGGGCTCCAGATGCATTTTTGATATCTCTGAGGGTTTTTTTTGGGGTCCCCAGATCCGTTTTTGAGGGCTGAGGTGTTTTTGGGGTCCCCAGAGCAGTTTTTGATAGCTCTGAGGGTGATTTTGGGATCCCTAGAGCAGTTTTTGAGGATTCTGAGAGCTTTTTGAGGCCTCTGAGGGCCCTAGAGCAGTTTCTGAGGATTCTGAGGGAGTTTTGAGGCCTCTGAGAGTCCCAGAGCAGATTTTGATGGCTCTGAGTGGGTTTTTTGGGGTCCCCAGAGTAATTTTTGAGGATTCTGAAGGGGTTTTGAGGCCACTGAGGGCCCCAGCTCCATTTTTGATGGCTCTGAGGGGGTTTTTGGGGTCCCCAGAGCAGTTTTTGAGGCCTCTGAGAGTCCCAGAGCAGTTTCTGAGGGTTCTGAGGATTTGTTGAAGCCTCTGAAGGCGCCAGATCCATATTTGAGGGCTCTGAGGGTTTTTTTGGGGTCCCCAGAACCATTTTTGATGTCTCTGAGGGGCCCAGAGCAGTTTCTGAGGGTTCTGAGGGGGTTTTGAGGCCTCCGAGGGCTCCAGATCCATTTTTGATGTCTCTTGAGGGTTTTTTGGGAGTCTCCAGATCCATTTTTGAGGGCTGAGGTGGGTTTTGGGGTCCCCAGATCCGTTTTTGAGGGCTCTGAGGGAGTTTTTGGGATCCCCAGAGCAGTTTTTGAGGATTCCGAAGGGTTTTTGAGGCCTCTGAGGGCCCCCAGAGCAGTTTCTGAGGATTCCGAAGGGTTTTTGAGGCCTCTGAAGGCCCCAGAGCAGGTTCTTTGGGGGCCGTGAGGGCCCCAGATCCGTTTTTGATGGCTCTGAGGTGGTTTTGGGGTCCCCCTAGCTGGTTGTTTTTTTGGGGGCTGTCAGACGAAGGTGATGCGCGTGCGAGCGGCGTTGAGCTGCAGGACGTTGAGCTCCTGGTACTCGTCGAGGGCGTCGCTGAGCTGGGCCGGGGTGAAGCCTCGCGCCAGGCAGCGCTGCAGGGCCTGCGCGTAAGGGACGGAGCCCGCGCCCTGCGCCAGCTCCCGCAGCGCCGCAAAGATGGCGTCCGACGCGCGCTGCGGCCTGGAAGGCAGAGAAAAAAGGGTTAAAAAAGCTGGGGGGACACCCCAAAGTGTGACCCTGAGGCGCTGGGGGTGACTCCATCTTGGGGAAAGGGGAGCTGGTGGTGTCATTCCTTCTTTCTTGGGGTCCCCAGGGTTGTTGCCGCCATCTTGGAAGGCCCTGAGAGTGTCCCCCCCTCCTTTCTTGGGGTCCCCAGTGTCATTGCTGCCATCTTGGGGAGGCCCTGAGAGTGTCCCCCCCCTTTCTTGGGGTCCCTAGTGTCATTGCCGCCATCTTGGAAGGCTCTGAGAGTGACCCCCCCCCTTCCCTTGGGGTCCCCAGTGTCATCTCCGCCATCTTGGAAGGCTCTGAGAGTGTCCCTTCCTTTTCTTGGGGACCCCTGTGTTGTCCCCCCCTCTTTTTGGGGTCCCCAGTGTCACCACCGCCATCTTGGAAGACCCTGAGTGTCCCCCACCCTTTCTTGGGGTCCCCAGGGTTGTTGCCGCCATCTTGGGGAGGCCTGAGAGTGTGTCTCCCCCCTTTTTGGGGTCCCCAGTGTCATCTCCGCCATCTTGGAGGGCTCTGAGAGTGTCCCTTGACCTTTCTTGGGATCCCCAGCGTCACCACCGCCATCTTGGGGAGGCCTGAGAGTGTCCCCCCCCTTTCTCAGGGACCTCAGGGCTGTTGCCGCCATCTTGGGATACAAGGAAGAGACCCCAGCCCTGTAGCCGCCATCTTGAGAGGCCCTGGCCTTGTCCCTTTCTCCTTTTTGGGGTCTCCCTCCCTCTTTTGGGGTCTCCCTCCACATTTTTAGGGTCCCCTCCCTCTCTCACCGGGCCTGGTGGCCACGGTCGCCCGTCAGCGAGTCCCTGGCGGCCTCCAGCAGCCTCATGGCTTCCGCCACGTCCTCCTTGGCCACCACGTCCACCAGGCGCAGCCGGGCCTGCTCCCAGGGGGGGGTCAGAGTGAGATTTGGGGGCTCAGGGGGGGAGCTGGGGGGTTCAGGAGGGTCTGAGTGGGATTTGAGGGGTCAAAGTGGGGTTTGGGGGGGCTCAGGGGGTCTGAGGAGGATTGGGGGAGGCTCGGGGGGGGTTGAGTGGGATCTGGGGGGTCTCAGGGGTGTCACAGCAGGGTTTGGGGAGCTCAGGGTGGGATTTAAGGGGCTCAGGGGGGTCTTGGGGGGCTCAGGGGGCTCTGAGAGGGGCTTGTGGGGGTCACAAAAGGATTTGAGGGGTCCCGGGGGGGGGGGTTAGTGGGTTTTGGAGGTTCCTGGAGGACATTTGGGGGTCCTGAGGGTGGGATAGTGACCTTTAGGGTGTTGGATTTGAGGCCTAGTTGGGAGTTGAAGGCCTGGTTGTGGTTTTCGGGGTCCTGGGTTGGGTTTGGGGGTGCTGAGGGGGGGGCCAGGGGTTTTTAGGGGGGCTCTGTGGGGTTTTTGGGGTCCCACCAGGGCAGTGGAGAGGCGCAGCACGGCCAGGAGGCTGCGGGGGGAGGTGAAGGCCCCGTGGTCGCCGCTGGAGGCCTCGCGCCGCATCTCCACGTAGGCGGCAGTGAGGAAATCGGCCAAGGACTCCGGCACCACCGGCTGCCGCCGCCGGCACAGGGACAGGTAGCGCCTGGGGGGGGGACACCAGGGGACGTCAGGGGATAAGGAGGGGAGGGGGGGACATGGGAACAAGGAAGGGACATGAGGGGATAAGGGTGGAGGGAAGATGGCGGCTTGTGGAGGGACGCGAGGGGAAATGGAGGAGACACAGGGACACTGAGGAGATAAGGGTGGAGGGAAGATGGCGGCTTGTGGAGGGACGTGAGGGGAAATGGAGGAGACACAGGGACACTGAGGGGATAAGGGTGGAGGGAAGATGGCGGCTTGTGGGGGGACGTGAGGGGAAATGGAGGAGACACAGGGACACTGAGGAGATAAGGGTGGAGGGAAGATGGCGGCTTGTGGGGGGACGTGAGGGGAAATGGAGGAGACACAGGGACACTGAGGAGATAAGGGTGGAGGGAAGATGGCGGCTTGTGGGGGGACGTGAGGGGAAATGGAGGAGACACAGGGACACTGAGGGGATAAGGGTGGAGGGAACATGGTGGTTAGTGAGGGGACACTGAGGGGATGGGTATGGAGGGAAGATGGCAGCTTGTGGAGGGACGTGAGGGGAAATGGAGGAGACACTGGGACACTGAGGCGACAGGGAAGGAGGGAACATGGTGGCTCATGGAGGGACATGAGGGGACACAAGACTGGACAGGGATGGAGGGAACACGGAGGGACACAGGGGGATAAGGATGGAGGGAACGTGGCAGCTCATGGAGGAACATGAGGGGACATGGAGGGAGACCCGGGGAGGGGACAGGTGTGTCACCTCATGAGGCCCATGGGCAGGGGTGGGCGAGGCCGGGGCGGCTGGCGGCTGTGCTGGTGCACGAAGGTGATGTGCTGGGCCAGCCTGGGGGGGGGACCCCAAAAACATCAGCACCCCCCAAACACAACCCAGGGACCCTCCCCACGGCCCTCAGCACCCCCCAAAATCCCTCCAGACCCCCCCAAACCCCCTCAACTCCCCCTAAAGCCCTTCCCCATGACCCCCAACACCCTCAAACCCACTCCAGCTCCCCCTCAATCCCCTCCCCATGGCCTCCAGGTCCCCCCGAACCCCTCCAGATCCCCCCAAACCCCCTCCAGCTCCCCTAAACCCCCTCTAGATCCCCTAAAAGCCCTTTAGACACCCCCAAACCACCCCCAGGCCTCCCAAACCCCCCTCAATCCCCTCCCTCCAGGCCCCAAACCCCCTCTGGCTCCCCTAAAATCCCTTTAGACACCCCTAAACCACCCCTAGGCCTCCCAAACCCCCTCCAGACACCCCCAAACGCCCTCAATCCCCTCCCTCCAGGCTTCAACCCCCCTCTGGATCCCCTAAAAGCCCTTTAGACACCCCCAAACCCCTCAATCCCTTCCCTACAGGCCCCAAACCCCCTCTGGCTCCCCTAAAAGCCCTCCAGACACCCCCAAACCACCCCCAGACACCCCCAAACCCCCTCAATCCCTTCCCTCCAGGCCCCAAACCCCCTCTGGCTCCCCTAAAAGCCCTTTAGACACCCCTAAACCTCCCCCAGGCCTCCCAAACCCCTCAATCCCCTCCCTCCAGGCCCCAAACCCCCTCTGGATACCTTAAAAGCCCTCCAGATACCCCCAAACCACCCCCAGACACCCCCAAAACCCCTCAATCCCTTCCCTCCAGGCCCCAAACCCCCTCTGGCTCCCCTAAAAGCCCTTTAGACACCCCTAAACCACCCCTAGGCCCCCCAAAACCACCTCCAAGCACCCCAAGGCCTGCTCTGGCCCCGTCCGCCCCCCCCCAAAAGCTTCTCACCGCAGGTCGTTGTCGCGGTCAGGCCGGTCCTGGATGAGCCAGAGGAGGTCGAAGCGGGAGAGGAGGGCCGGGGGCAGCTGGATGTTGTGCTGGAGGCTGCGGCGGGGGTCGTAGCGGCCGTAGGCGGGGTTGGCGGCGGCCAGGACGGCGCAGCGGGCGTTGAGGGTGGCCAGGACGCCGGCCTTGGCGATGGAGACGCTCTGCTGCTCCATCACCTCGTGGATGGCCGTGCGGTCAGCCTCCAGCATCTTGTCGAACTCGTCGATGCAGCAGACGCCGCCGTCCGCCAGCACCAGGGCCCCCCCCTCCAGGCACAGCTCCCCCGACAAGGGGTCCCGCAGCACGGCCGCCGTCAGCCCCACGCCCGACGAGCCGCGCCCCGTCGTGTATTGGCCTGAGGGGGCAAGGTGGAGGCTGTGGGGACAGCTCCGGTTCGGCCGATGAGGCCTAGGCTGGTGCGTATTGGCCCGAGGGGCAAGATGGAGGCTGAGTGGACAAGTCCAGTTCAGCCAATGAGGCCTAGTCTGTCGTGTATTTGCCTAAGGGGCAAGATGGAGGTCGTGTGGACACTCCCAGTTCAGCCAATGAGGCCTAGGCTGGTGTGTATTTGCCTAAGGGGCAAGATGGAGGTTGTGTGGACACTCCCAGTTCAGCCAATGAGGCCTAGTCTGGTGTGTATGGGGCTGAGGGGCAAGATGGAGGCTGTGTGGACACTTCCCAGTTCAGTCTCATGGATGATTAGGCCCCGAGGGACAAGATGGAGGCTCTATGGACACTTCCAGTTCAGCCTCATGGCTGATGAGGTCTAGTCTGGTGTGTATTGGGCTGAGGGGTAAGATGGAGGCTGTGTGGACACTCCCAGTTCAGCCAATGAGGCCTAGGCTGGTGTGTATTTGCCTAAGGGGCAAGATGGAGGTCGTGTGGACACTTCCCAGTTCAGTCTCACGGATGATTAGGCCCCTGAGGGACAAGATGGAGGCTCTATGGACACTACCTGGTTCAGCCTCATGGCTGATGAGGCCTAGTCTTGGTGTCTATTGGCCTGAGGGGTAAGATGGAGGTTGTGTGGACATCCCTAGTTCAGCTAATAAGGCCTAGTCTGGTGTGTATTGGGCTGAGGGGCAAGATGGAGGCTGAGTGGACAGTTCTGGTTCGGCTAGTGAGGCCTAGTCTTGGTGTCTATTGGCCTGAGGGGTAAGATGGAGGCTGTGTGGACATCCCTAGTTCAGCTAATGAGGCCTAGTCTGGTGTGTATTGGGCTGAGGGGCAAGATGGAGGCTGAGTGGACACCCCCAGCCCTGCCCCACGGCCCTTGGGGGTCCCCCATCCGCCCCCCAACTCACTGCGCGGGGCCAGGCGGTCGATGTAGGAGAGGAGCTGGGACTTGGCCACTCCGGGGTCTCCCATCAGGCAGATGTTGATGTTTCCTGAGGGAAAACAAGACAATATGGCGCTCGGGGTGGGTCCTGCCGCCCCCTAAACGCAGCCCTATAGGTTTTAGGGGGTCGTAGGCCTCACCCCGAATCCTCATCCCGCGAGGGGTGCGCTCGACGCCCCCGACGAGCAGCAGGAGAAGAGCCTTCTTGACGTCTTCGTGGCCGTAAATCTCGGGGGCGATGGAGGCCGCCAGCTTCTCGTAGAAATCGTCCTCTGGTTGGGTTTAAAAACAAGCCGTGGGGTGGCTGTGGGGCGGCCGTGGGGTGGTTGTGGGGCAGGGAGGGCCCCCCGGCCGCCATTACCCGTGATCTGGCGCAGCTCTTCCTCGCTCAGCTCCTCGTCGCCGTCGTCTTCCTCGCTCTTGTTGGTCTGGCGGATGCTGTGGGCCTCGAGGTAGGTCTCGGCCAGCAGGCCCTGAGAAAAAATAGGGGGTGGGGGGGCTCGCTGTGGGGCCGGGGGACTCCCTCATGGGTCTGGGGTCCCTGCTATGGGGTTAGAGGCCCTACTATGGGTCTGAGGCCTCTCGCTGTGGGACTGGGGGTCTCGCTATGGGGCTAGAGGCTTTGTTATGGGTCTGAGGCCTCTCACTGGGGGTCTGGGGGTCTCTCCCATGAGTCTGGGGTCCTTGCTATGGGGCTAGAGGCTTTGTTATGGGTCTGAAGCCTCTCACTATGGAGCTGGGGGTCTCTCCCATGGGTCTGGGGTCCCTGCTATGGGGTTAGAGGCCTCCCCATGAGTCTGGGGCCCTCGCTATGGGGTTAGAGGCCCTACTATGGGTCTGAGGCCTCTCGCTGTGGGACTGGGGGTCTCTCCCATGGGTCTGGGGTCCCCATTATGAGGCTAGAGGCCCTACTGTGGGTCTGAGGCCTCTCGCTATGGGGCTGGGGGTCTCCCTCATGGGTCTGGGGTCCCTGCTATGGGGTTAGAGGCCTCCCCATGAGTCTGGGGTCCCTGCTATGGGGTTAGAGGCCCTACTATGGGTCTGAGGCCTCTCGCTATGGGTCTGAGGCCTCTCGCTATGGGTCTGAGGCCTCTCGCTGTAGGACTGGGGGTCTCTCCCATGGGTCTGGGGTCCCCGTTATGAGGCTAGAGGCCCTACTGCGGGTCTGAGGCCTCTCGCTATGGGGCTGGGGGTCTCCCTCATGGGTCTGGGGTCCCTGCTATGGGGTTAGAGGCCTCCCCATGAGTCTGGGGTCCCTGCTATGGGGTTAGAGGCCCTACTATGGGTCTGAGGCCTCTTGCTATGGGTCTGGGGGTCTCTCCCATGGGTCTGGGGTCCCCGCTATGAGGCTAGAGGCCCTACTGTGGGTCTGAGGCCTCTCGCTATGGGGCTGGGGGTCTCCCTCATGGGTCTGGGGTCCCTGCTATGGGGTTAAAGGCCTCCCCATGAGTCTGGGGTCCCTGCTATGGGGTTAGAGGCCCTACTATGGGTCTGAGGCCTCTCGCTATGGGGCTAGGGTCCCTGCTATGGGGCTAGAGGCCCTACTGTGGGTCTGAGGCCTCTTGCTATGAGGCTGGGGGTCTCACTATGGGGCTGGGGGTCTCTCTCATGAGTCTGGGGCCCTCGCTATGGGGTTAGAGGCCCTACTATGGGTCTGAGGCCTCTCACTATGGGACTGGGGGTCTCGCTATGGGTCTGAGGCCTCTTGCTATGGGGCTGGGGGTCTCCCTCATGGGTCTGGGGCCCTCACTACGGGGTTAGAGGCCCTACTATGGGTCTGAGGGCCTCTCCCATGAGTCTGGGATCCCTGCTATGAGGTTAGAGGCCTCGCTCTGGGTCTGAAGCCTCTCGCTATGGGGCTGGGGGTCTTGCTATGAGTCTGAGGCCTCTCGCTATGGGTCGGGGCCCTCACCTGTCGCATCTGTCGGAAGCCCCCGGGCAGGCGAGGCAGGACGATGCCGGTGACGGCCACGTGGTCCCCGGGCTGCGCCTGCCGCGTGTTCTCCCCACGAGCCACAACCGTCAGCGAGCGCGGCAAGTGCCCTGCCGGGACCTGGTCGCTCTGCGGGGACAGCGGGAGTCACCAAAATGGCTGAAAACGGCGCCAAACTGGCTGAAAACGGCCCCAAAATGGCTGAAAATGGCATCAAGGGGGCCCAAAATGGCTTAAAATGGCGTCAAGGGGCCCCAAAATGGCGTCGAGGGGCCCCAGGTGGCCTTAAGTGGCTTCTGAATGAACCCAGGTAGCCCCCAAGGGAGCCCAGGTGGCCCAAGATGGCGTCAAGGGGCTCCAGGTGGCCCCAAAATGGCTCCGGGTGGCCCCAAAATGGCCTCAAGCATCTCCAGGTGGCCCCAAAATGGCATCAAGCATCTCCAGGAGGCCCCAAAATGGCGTCAAGCATCTCCAGGAGGCCCCAAAATGGCATCAAGCATCTCCAGGAGGCCCCAAAATGGCCTCAAGCATCTCCAGGAGGCCCCAAAATGGCCTCAAGCATCTCCAGGAGGCCCCAAAATGGCCTCAAGCACCTCCAGGAGGCCCCAAAATGGCGTCAAGCACCTCCAGGAGGTCCCAAAATGGCGTCAAGCACCTCCAGGAGGTCCCAAAATGGCCTCAAGCACCTCCAGGAGGCCCCAAAATGGCCTCAAGCACCTCCAGGCGGCCCCAAAATGGCCTCAAGCACCTCCAGGCGGCCCCAAAATGGCCTCAAGCATCTCCAGGCGGCCCCAAAATGGCCTCAAGCATCTCCAGGAGGCCCCAAAATGGCCTCAAGCATCTCCAGGAGGCCCCAAAATGGCCTCAAGCATCTCCAGGAGGCCCCAAAATGGCCTCAAGCATCTCCAGGAGGCCCCAAAATGGCCTCAAGCATCTCCAGGAGGCCCCAAAATGGCCTCAAGCATCTCCAGGAGGCCCCAAAATGGCCTCAAGCATCTCCAGGAGGCCCCAAAATGGCCTCAAGCATCTCCAGGAGGCCCCAAAATGGCCTCAAGCATCTCCAGGAGGTCCCAAAATGGCCTCAAGCATCTCCAGGAGGCCCCAAAACGGCATCAAGGGGCTCCAGGAGGCCCCAAAACGGCGTCAAGGGGCTCCAGGTGGCCCCAAAACGGCGTCAAGGGGCTCCAGGTGGCCCCAAAACGGCGTCAAGGGGCTCCAGGTGGCCCCAAAACGGCGTCAAGGGGCTCCAGGTGGCCCCAAAACGGCGTCAAGGGGCTCCAGGAGGCCCCAAAACGGCGTCAAAGGGCTCCAGGAGGCCCCAAAACGGCGTCAAGGGGCTCCGGGAGGCCCCAAAATGGCGTCAAGGGGCTCCGGGAGGCCCCAAAATGGCGTCAAGGGGCTCCGGGAGGCCCCAAAATGGCGTCAAGGGGCTCCGGGAGGCCCCAAAATGGCGTCAAGGGGCTCCGGGAGGCCCCAAAATGGCGTCAAGGGGCTCCGGGAGGCCCCAAAATGGCGTCAAGGGGCTCCGGGAGGCCCCAAAATGGCATCAAGGGGCTCCGGGAGGCCCCAAAACGGCATCAAGGGGCTCCGGGAGGCCCCAAAATGGCTGCGGGAGGCCCCAGGCAGCCCCAAAATGGCTCCGGGAGGCCCCAAAATGGCTGCGGGAGGTCCCCAGGTGTCCCCCCCGACTCACGTGCTCCTGCATGCGCAGCTCCTGGAAGCGCACGAACTTGGAGCCGCGGCTCTGCAGGTAGAGGCGGCCGCCGGCCCCGTCGCGCTGGCACTCGCTGCTCGGGCACAGCAGCAGCGGCGTGAACGTCGCCGCCTGGATCTGCAGGGAAAAAAAGGGGGGGATGGAAACACCAAAAGCCATCCCGGAGACCCCCAAACCCATCCCAGAGACATCTAAAGGCCCCCAAACCCATCCCAGAGACATCTAAAGGCCCCAAAACCCATCCCAGAGACATCTAAAGGCCCCAAAACCCATCCCAGAGACCCCAAAACCCACCTGGAGACACCTGTTGACCCTAAAGCCCCTCCCAGAGACCCCTAAAGACCCCAAAACCCAACCCAGAGACCCCAAAACCCACCCGGAGACACCTAAAGACCCCAAACCCATCCCAGAGACCCCAAAAGATGCCAAATCCTACCCCAGAGACCCCAAAAGATGCCAAATCCTACCCCAGAGACCCCAAAACCCACCTGGAGACTCCTAAAGACCCCAAACCCCATCCCAGAGACCCTTAAAGACCCCAAACCCCACCTTGGAGATCCCAAAACCCATCTTGGAGACCCCAAAACCCAGCCTGGAGACCCCTAATGACGCCAAAATCCATCCCAGAGACCCCAAAATCCATCTTGGAGACACCTAAAGACCCCAAACCCATCTTGGAGACCCCTAAGGACCCCAAAAGCCATCCCAGAGACCCCTAAAGACCTCTAAAGCCATCCCAGAGACCCTTAAAGCCATCTCAGGGACCCCTAAAGCCCCCAAAATCCACCTGGAGACACCTAAAGACCCCAAAATGCATCCCAGAAACCCCAAACCCGACCTGGAGACACCTATTGACCCCAAAAGCCATCCCAGAGACCCCAAAAGACCCCAAAAGCCATGCCAGAGACCCCCTAAAGACCCCAAACCCATCTTGGAGACACCTAAAGTCCCCAAAACCCACCTTGGAGACCCCAAAACCCGCATGGAAACACCTAAAGACCCTAAACCCCATCCCAGAGACCCCTAAGGCCCCAAAACCCAACCCAGAGACCCCTAAAGCCCTCAAACCCATCCCAGAGACCCCAAAACCCACCTGGAAACACCTAGAGACTCCAAACCCATCCCAGAGACCCCAAAACCCATCCCAGAGACCCCTAAAGGCCCCACAACCCATCCTGGAGACCCCAAACCCCACCTGGAGACACCTAAAGGCCTCAAACCCACCCCAGAGACCCCAGAACCCACCTGGAGACACCTGTTGACCCCAAACCCCATCCCAGAGACCCCTAAAGGCCTCAAACCCCATCCCAGAGATCCCAAAACACATCTGAAGACACCTGTTGACCCCCAAACCCCATCCCAGAGACCCCGAAACCCACCTGGAAACACCTAAAGACCCTAAAACCCATCCCAGAGAACCCTAAAGGCCCCCAAACCCATCCCAGAGACCCCTAAAGGCCCCAAAACCCAACCCAGAGACACCAAACCCCATCCCAGAGACCCCTAAAGGCCCCAAACCCCATCCCAGAGACCACAAAACCCACTTGGAGACTCCTAAAGACCCCAAACCCTATCCCAGAGACACCAAACCCCATCTCAGAGACCCTTGGATACCTCAAAACCTATCCCAGAGACGCCAAAGCCCACCTGGAGACCCCTAAAGGCCCCAAACCCCATCCCAGAGACCCTTCAAAGCCCCAAAATCCATCCCAGAGACCCTAAACCCCATCCCAGAGACCCCAATGACCCCAAAACCCATCTCGGAGCCCCCCCCCACCCCCCACAAGGCCTCACGGGCTGGTAGGTCTCGGCGCCGCACTGGTCGCAGCTGTAGGTGGCCACCACCATCATGGGCTTGACGTCGGAGACACGGGTGACGATGCCGCGCACCGTGACCAGCTTGCCGATGGCGTCCGCCCGAACCTCCCGGATCACGCGAGACTTGGCCGTGGACGGGGCGTGGAAGTAGAGCTCGCTGGGCCGAGAGAAAATGGAGGGGAACGGGGGGGGGGGGGGTCAGCACCCCCAAAATGGAGGGAGGGAAAGGGGCAAGATGGAGGGAGGGTCTAGAGTGAAAGAGGATTGAGACAAGATGAGACTGAGAAGGGAAAAGAGCAAAGAGAACTAATAGAACAAGAGCAATCGGAAGGAAATGATGAAAAAAATGGAGAAGAGTGTGAGGCGAAGGTGGGAGAGCGTGAGGGGAAAGTGAGGAAAGTGGAGGGGAAGTGTGGGGGGTGAAGAGTGAAAAGTGAGGGAATTGCAAGGGGAAGTGTGAGGGAAAAGGGAAGGAACTGGAGGGGAAAGTGGAAAGAAGAAGTGGGATGATGGGAAAGAGCAGGGAGAGAGGAAGAGTGAAGGGAATGGTGGAAAAGAGAGAAAAGTCTGAGGAGAAGCAGAGGAGAAAAAGGGGAAAGCGTGAGGGGAAAATGGTGGAAAAAAGGGGAGAGGAGAAGTCCTGAGGGGAGAGGAGAAGTCCTGAGGGGAGAGGAGAAGTCCTGAGGGGAAAATGGTGGAAAAGAGGGGAAAGAGGCTTGAGGGGAAAATGGTGGAAAAAAGGGGAAAGAGGCTTGAGGGGAAAATGGTGGAAAAGAGGGGAAAGAGGCTTGAGGGGAAAATGGTGGAAAAGAGGGGAAAGAGGCTTGAGGGGAAAATGGTGGAAAAGAGGGGAAAGAGGCTTGAGGGGAATGATGGAAAAAAGGGGAAAGAGGCTTGAGGGGAAAACGGTGGAAAAAAGGGGAAAGAGGCTTGAGGGGAAAACGGTGGAAAAAAGGGGAAAGAGGCTTGAGGGGAAAACGGTGGAAAAAAGGGGAAAGAGGCTTGAGGGGAAAATGGTGGAAAAGAGGGGAAAGAACTCCCTGAGGGGGAAAGAACTCCCCTGAGGGGGAAGGAGACCCAACTCCCTGAGGGGAAAGGAGGAGCAAACTCCTGAGGGGGAAAAGGAAAAGCCTTAAGGAAAGAAAGAAAACTGAAGAAATTAAGAGGAAAAACATGAGGCAGAAAGATGAGAAGAGCAAGAATTGAGTAAAACAAGACATGATACAGGACAAGGCAGGAGCAAGGAGGGAAATATGAGAGGAACCGAAGCTCAGAAGCTCAGATCAAGGTCAGGAGAGCAGGAAAATGGAGGCTGGAGGATGTGTGAGGGCCTGAGGGCTGGAAAAGTGGGGTGAGGGGGTGGGAAAAGGGGGAGCCGGAGTCGCCACTGACAAGCGCCGCAGCAGCTCGGGCGGGTACTGGTTCTGGGGGCTGCGCAGTCGCCCCTCCTCGCGGCCGCGTTGCTCCAGCAGCAGCCGGTGCTCGATGTACACGTCCAGCGCGTCCTTGTTGGGCACCTGCGGGGACGGAAAAGGGGGTTAGGGGGTGCTCTGAGACCCCGAATTCCATCTCCTGGCCCTGGGAGCCCCTCGAGCAGCTCCTCTGCTAACACTGGGAGCCCCAAATCCAACCCCAGTCTCCCCATTCCCAGTACTGGGAGCCCCAAATACCTTATTCCCAGTCCTGGGAGCCCCAACTCCCCTTATTCCCAGCACTGGGAGCCCCAAATCCCCTTATTCCCAGTACCGGGAGCCTCAAATCCCCTTATTCCCAGTACTGGGAGCCCCACTCCTCCCTCTCCAAGTACTGGGACCCCCAAATTCCTCCTTTCTCAGCACTGGGAGCCCCAAATCCTCTTTTCTCAGCACCGGGAGCCCCAACTCCTCCCTCTCCCAGTCCTGGGAGCCCCAACTCCCCTTATTCCCAGCACTGGGAGCCCCAACTCCCCTTATTCCCAGCACTGGGAGCCCCAACCCCTCCCTCTCCCAGTCCTGGGAGCCCCAACTCCCCTTATTGCCAGCACTGGGAGCCCAAACTCCTCCTTCTCCCAGTCCTAGGAGCCCCAACTCCCCTTATTCCCAGCACTGGGAGCCCCGACTCCCCTTATTCCCAGCACTGGGAGCCCCGACTCCCCTTATTCCCAGTCCTGGGAGCCCCGACTCCCCTTATTCCCAGTCCTGGGAGCCCCGACTCCCCTTATTCCCAGTCCTGGGAGCCCCGACTCCCCTTATTCCCAGTCCTGGGAGCCCCGACTCCCTTATTCCCAGTCCTGGGAGCCCCAACTCCCCTTATTCCCAGCACTGGGAGCCCCAACTCCTCCTTCTCCCAGTCCTGGGAGCCCCAAATCCCCTTATTCCCAGTCCTGGGAGCCCCGACTCCTCCTTCTCCCAGCACTGGGAGCCCCCCCAGTGCCCCCCAATTCCCTCACTTGGCCCTGGGTGTGCATGGGCAGCAGCTCGTGGACGGCGTCGGCGAAGACTCGAGCATAACGGGCGGCATTCTCGCAGGCAGCGTCGCTCAGCGCCGGCTCCAGCTCCGACACGTCGTCCAGGGCCACGAACAGCGCCCGGCACTCCCGCTGGGCCACGGCTTTCTGTGAAATGGGAGGGGGGGGCAGAGCCTCAGGGGACCCCGAAATGGGGTATATGGACCACAAAATGGGGCAGGAGGGGGGTGAGGGGGGGACTAGGGATCTCAAAGTGGGGTATATGGACCCCAAAGTGAGGTGAGAAGGGGTATAGGGACCCTGAAATGGGGTATATGGACCCCAAGATGGGGTGAGAGGGACTAGAACAGTGAAGAGACCCTGAAAAGGGGCTTAGGGACTCTAAAATGGGGTGAGAGGGGGTATGGGGACCCAAAAGTGGGGCAAGAGGGACCCCAAAATCATAGAATCATAGAACAACCAGGTTGGAAGAGACCCATCGGATCTGCTAGTCCAACCATTCCTATCAAACACTAACCCATGTCCCTCAGCACCTCATCTACCTGTGCCTAAACACCTCCAGGGAAGGGGAATCAACCCCCTCCCTGGGCAGCCTGTTCCAATGCCCAATGACCCTTTCTGTGAAAAACCTCCTCCTAATCTCCAGCCTAAATCTCCCCTGGTGGAGCTTGAGGCCATTCCCTCTCGTCCTGTCCCTTGGGAGAAGAGCCCAGCTCCTCCTCTCCACAACCTCCTTTCAGGTAGTTGGAGAGAGCAATGAGGTCTCCTCTCAGCCTCCTCTTCTCCAGGATAAACACCCCCAGCTCTCTCAGCCGCTCCTCATAGGTTCTGTTCTCCAGACCCTTCACCAGCTTTGTTGCTCTTCTCTGGACTCGCTCCAGAGCCTCAACATCCTTCTTGTGCTGAGGGGCCCAGAACTCAACACAGGATTCAAGGAGCAGCCTCACCAGTGCTGAGTCCAGAGGGAGAATCCCCTCCCTGGCCCTGCTGGTCACACCGTTTCTGATCCAAGCCAAGATGCCATTGGCCTTCTTGGCCCCCTGGGCACACTGCTGGCTCATGGTCAGTCGCTGTCGACCAACACCCCCAGGTCCCTCTCCTCCTGGCAGTTTTCCAACCAGGCTTCTCCCAGTCTGGAGCTCAGCTCAGGGTTGTTGTGCCCCAAGTGCAGGATTCACCATTAGGGCCTCGTTAACCCTCATCCCATTGGGCGAGCGAGGACCTGGGGACCCCAAACACAGGGCAGGGGACCCCAAAGTGAGGTGAGAGGCAGCACAGGGACCCCAAAGCCAGTCCGAGGGACCCCAAGCCCAGGAGAGGTGACCCCGAAACGTGAAGGGGGGAGGAGGGGGGGGAAGGGGGAGGAGAGGGAGGGAAGGGGTGACCCTCACCAGCTGCTCCCGGTAGGGGAACTCCTTGGAGCCATCGGGGCCGTCGCGGTAGAAATCCTGCAGGAAGCGCTTGGCTTTCTCTGAGAGACAGCGGGAAGGAGGGTGAGGCAGCGGGAAAGAGAGTGAGGGGGGATAGGGAGAAAGGGGGGATCCCCCTGACCTTTCTCCTCGGTGTAGTCTCTGGGCGCCATGATGCTTCCCCTTCCCCGTTCCCGCCAAAGCCCGAAGTGGCGCCAAACCCACCCCACCACGTGACCGCGCGCC